>APFE030943218.1:222112-252146 GCA_000404065.3 Pinus taeda | reverse complement strand
CATTTTGATCTTGACGATGCAACTTTATTTGTCAAGAAAGTTGGCAAAAAAGTTGTATATCTTGTGGTATATGTAGATGATATTTTAATGACAGGGAACAATGAAAGCTATATTGCATCCATAAAGAAAGAATTAGGAAAAATTTTGAAATGACTGATTTGGGCTATGTTCATTACTATCTTGGCATTGAAGTAACCCAACATCCAAAATCCATATTTCTTTCTCAAAAGAAATACATTGGAGATTTGTTAAACAGATTTGGCATGACAGAGTGCAATCCTCTTTCTACTCCAATGGAACAAAACTTAAAGCTCACATCTATTGAAGGAAAGGAATTTGAGGATGCAACAAAGTATAGACAGCTTGTAGGAAGTTTCATCTACCTCACTACTACTAGACCAGACATTTCATTTGCTGTTGGAATGCTCTCCAGGTTTATGAAAAAGCTTTGTGAGGGACATTGGTCTACTGCAAAAAGAGTTCTAAGGTACTTGAAGGGAACTCAAGACCTTGGAATCAAGTATACACAGGTGGACGACTTCAGCTTGATTGGATACTCTGATTCAGACATCGATGGAGACAAAGAAACTTGAGTATCTACTTCAGGATATGCTATGAGTCTTGGATTAGGAGCTGTCTCTTGGAGATCACACAAACAATCAGTTCCAGCAGATTCCACAACAGAAGCAGAATACGTGGCAGCAGCAGAAGCAACAAAAGAAATTGTGTGGCTCAGAAAAATTCTTGAAGATTTGCAGGTAAAACAAGTACAATCAACTCAAATCATGATTGACAACACCTCTGCAATAAAGTTGGCCAAGAACCCAAAGTTCCATGATCGTACAAAGCACATCAATACTAAATATCATCTGATCCAACATCATGTTGAGGCCAAAACAATCCATCTTCGTCATTGTTCCACAAATGAGAAAATTGCAGATATCTTCACCAAAGCCCTTGGAAGAGAAAAGCTTGAAAGATTCAGAACGATGCTTGGACTCGCTAACATCCCTTTAGATTAAAGGGGGGAATGTTGACACCTAATCCTCTGCGATTGAGTGAATTTGGAATGTGAACAGTCACCAAGAAAATGAATTGATCAGTCACATTCATGTATATAACAATAGCTACCTAATGAAATAAACGATCAGTTTTTCTGCCAAGTCTGGAGTTACTCCTGGCCTGACACAAATCAACAACCAAGATCAACTCTAGGGGATCGAGCCCCGCTCCTGACCTCATTCAGTCACCTTACCAAAGTGTGAGGACCACACCTACCACCAAGCCCACCAATGGAACATCGACGCCAGTAGGTGAAAACGTTCATACAGGGTGATGGGACCCTCCCTCTGATCTCTCATTCAACCCAATAGAAAAATGTGTCCCTCTTACATGTCTCCACATGTCTCTCCCACGTGTCACTCCACTGTATTTTCCGCCTATAAAACCTTGACCCGTTAGTCGTTGGAGTTCAAATTTTTTTCATTCAAATGACGTTCCCTCATCACCTGTTTTCAACCTAGTTCGATCTTCAGCCAGTGGAGAGCTCTTCTAGCACCACTACGTCCAGACTCCAATTGCATCTGACCATGATCTGATTGGGAAAATTAGTTTTGTTGTGCTAAAATTCTTTTTCAGGATATATTAAAAGTGCTTGAGGATTTATGAAATTATTTGCAAGTTTAAACATGGGTTTTTGAGTGTTTTATGTAATTTTTATGTGCAAATTAACATAAAAAAATGACTGAAAAAAGCATATATCAAACATAAACATCACCATAAATAGTATCACAGAAGCACATGATGAAGGATTTCACCCCTCTTGGGCTACATCTCCTTGGTCCAGCTTCCAATAGCTTGGCCCTCTTTATTATGCTAAAAAATGCGAATACATCAGTTTACAATGCTCAAAAAGCTCTGAAACTTATTCCAATGGCTCCAGAATGCCCAAAAATGCCTATGTAACCTCTTTTTTCTCCTGTTTTGGTAAAAAAATGGAGAAGTTATGGCCTTTTCCAATATTCTGCTAATCACACTGCAAATTCCCCAAAATCCGGCACCATCCTACAATTTTGCCCCAAAACGCACTAACAGAGCAATAATTTCACTACAAATTAGGTGAATTTGTTGGACGTGTTAAATGTCCTCTAACGCCTTATTTCTTAAAAGTTTGGCCGCGTGCGGGGGCCAAGTGCTCGGGGCTAAGGGCAATGGCCCACCCCCACTTGTCGGGACCCCTCACTGCTTGCCATTGGTGGTCGTGTGTTGGTGGTGTGACCAAGCGCTGAACCCTGTGGGATGGCCCTACCCCCGAATGACACTTTATTAACATTTAAATATATGTAGTGAATTGTATGGTTAAGAAAAAAATGTGATAGCGCATTGTTGGAGGCTTTAGACTTGTTGTGTGAGGTCACAGGTTCGACCCTCATTGCCTCTACCAATACTTGACCCATAATTTTGGTGGCCCCCAGGTTGCCATGTGGCAGCCTCTATCTAGGCCACATGTTAGCCTGTGGTTGGCCACCAATCGAGCCAATAAAAAATGTAGAAGTTCATCCAATAACAAATTGACACTTGTCAACCTACCATTCACTGAAGGAGCCCATTGACCAATCAAACTGCCACATAGATCTACCCAATCAATGCCACATTAGCAGTATGGACTACTGATTGGGCTATCAAATTTATTTTTTTTATTCGCCTATTTGGGAAAGCGAACAGAGCATGATTCTGGGATCATACAATGTTCATTTTGTGTAAAATGAGTTGTATAGGATTTAGTATGATGAGTACTATATGGTCGACTAGGTTCCACACCGATCCAATTTTTTTTATTTTTTATTTTGAGCTATTTTTTGAGCACTTGATCATTCCTCCCCACTAGAAGCCTTTTGGACCCCAAAATATCACTTTTAGTTGTCCAACATGTGAGGTTATAGTTCCCTCACCTTTCCAATCTTGATCCATTCATCACTGACTTGGAACTTGTGATCTACACAATGCTTGTCATGCCTTGTTTTGTACTTGCCTTTGCTCTTTTCAAGTTGATCTTGCACTGTTTGATGTACCATTTGGAGTCATTCAATGGACTCCTTGGTTTTGTCCAAGTTACCATCAATAGAAACATCCTTTTTACCAACATAATAGAACACATTACGATGCAAATGGTAAACAAATTCCTCTACTTGATTCTTTTGACTTAAGCTTGAATATACATCTTGAAGGAATGTATTTTACTGAACATGACTTTCATGCAAAAAAACATGATGCTTCAGGAAAGTAGTTATACAAACAAAAAGGCTAGAAAGTACATCAACAAACTTGTATCTTATATCTTTCTTATTCCTTTTGACAAAATGGAATAGTAGAAGAAAACCCATCCAATGAAAGTGCCTTTGTCGCTACGACTTAATCACTACACCAATGAAAATTTTTGAATAAAATGAAATGGGCTTACCATGTTTCATAACGATTGTACCTATGGCATAGTTGCATACATCAATCTGAAACTCAAATGACTTTTTCAAGCCTAGAAGAGCAAGTATAAAGGCTGAATTGATCTTTTGTTTCAAAGCATTAAATTCCTCTTGCTGTTTCCCCCCCCACAGGAAAACCTTTTGCACAACTGCCAAAGAATGCAAATGAGCTACAATAGAAGAAAGTTTAACAATTTTTTTCCTCCAACATTGGGTTCCTCCAAAAAAACCTCTTATCCAAATGAATATCTTAAGCGTTGACCAATCCACAATTGCATCAATCTTGGAGAGGTCTAACTTCAGCTTACCTTCTCCAATTTCATGGCCCAGGTACATCAAAGAAGTTTTATCAAACTCATACTTTGACATCTTCAATAACAAATTTTCTTGACATACAACATCAAGTTTTTTTTTCTCACACATGACATGTTCATAATGAAATTTTCTGAAAATGAAAATGTCATTCAAGTAGACTATCATGTCTAGAAATGGCTTCAATACATGTTTCTTCATATGCATGAAAGTAGTAGGAGCATGGCAAAGACCAAAAAACATAATAGGGCATTCACACAAACTGTGCTTGGTTTTGAATGTCGTCTTCCATATGTCTCCTTCAACAACTCTACTTTGATGATAGCCACTCCTTGAACCCAATTTAATGAAATGATTTCCATTCTTCTTGGGCACCAAAACAATAGGTGCACCACATGGTGAAGGAAATGGTTAGATAATCCTTTTGTTCAACAACCCATGGATTTGCTTTGTTAGTTTTGTGCTTTTCCTTCTTGACATATGGTGCATGTCAGTGTTAGGAATAAAAGACTTTTGTTGCAAGGGTATTTCATCTTGATTCTCCTTTTGGAAGGAAAACCCTTTGTTTTCTAAAACAACTCATCATCATGGTTAACTGCATCAACGAAATCAATTTTGAATTTTGAATTAAAACCATCAAATGCTTCATAATCAACATCAACATTGGGTTTGATCATAAGAAGCACTAAATTATTGGTCAAATTCACTAGTCTTTTCATTTTCCCTGCATTAACTAATGAAAGATTTAGTTTCTTGTGATGAGTTCTCACAATATAATCCACACTATACTTGAACAAGTGGTACTTGTTTTCATGATGATAGAAGATTTCTTTTCTATCATAGAGGTAAGGACTACCCAAAACAATTCCTAAAATATCAAGCGGTACAACATCTAATTCAACTTCATCAATGAAGTTTTCTGTTATTGCAAACCGAAGAATACATTTTATTGTAATTTGTAAGTTTGTGTCCTTCCATATCCAACCCAGTGGATATGGCTTGGGATCTAAAATGGTTTCAAGATTAAGTTTCTTGACTAAGTCATCAGATATCCAGTTGGCTTGACACCCATTATCAAATAGTGTGTTGATTTTTGTGTGTTTTGAGATTACCCTCACTTGAAATAATTCAATCTTTGTTTCTTAATTTGGAGTAGTAGTGTAACAATTTGATATACTAGTGCTTGTAATGGATTCTTTTCATTTTATACCCATGGCTGTAGTTTTAGTTTCATCACCTGAATCAGATCCCAAAACCTCCTGAATGATGGAAGTTTTATTTTCTTTTTTTTTGTTGTTGAATTTCTTAGGCCTCATCTCAAGATGAAGCTTCCAACAATTAGCTTTATTGTGACACTCTTTGGAACAATGTTTACATATTGTGTTCTCTCCTTCCTTTTTAATGGATGCATTTTTCTTTCCTTTGAAACCCTTTTCTTTTTCTTTAACCTTAAATGGCTTTTTACTACCCTCTTTTGGTGTAATTTTTCCTCTTGCCTCAAGATGAGTGGCTTGCACACACACCTCATCTTGATTATTTGGATTAAACATATGGATAGTATGCCTAAGGTAACTGTGTAAACCCCCTATGTACTTCAACAACGTGTCTTGTGATTGCAAACCTACACCTAACATTATAGACCCTTTTCTGAATTCTTGGGTGTAATATTGCATATTTTGACCTTTAAGTTGTCTAAAGTTCTGCGAATTCATGATGGATTTTTGCATATAAGCTAGAGGGTAGAATTGTATTTTAATTGCAGCAATGAAATTAGACCAAGAAATTTAGATCTTACCGTTGTTTTTTTTATCTCTTCTTGTGTCTTTGATTCCCACCATACTAGTGCTATACCCTCCATCCTAAAGGAAGCTAATTGAATCTTTATGTCAGCCTCTTGAAGGTTTTGAATAATGCAATAGACCTCCAACTCACAAGCCCAATTGTCAAGCTTCTCTGCATTCACTTCACCATTATACGTGGGGAGTTCAAATTTAACATCAAGTTTTAATAAGGGTGATTTACCAGTTCCTTTTAAGGTATGTTGATGAGTATGAGTAAGGGTTGTGTTAGTGGAAGAGGGTGAAGTTGCTTGTGAAGAATAAGAAGAAGAAGATGGTGGAGAGGGTGGAGGTTTACCTCCATTTCCATTACCTCCTCCTGAAGAACCTTCTCCTTTGGGAGGTTTGGATCTTTCACCTTGTAGTCTGTTATTCCTCTCTTCATAGAGGACCTTCACCATCTCTATCATATCAAAGAAAGACATCGTGAAGACCTTCTCATCCTCTCTCATGTTTGTAAGTTATCATTCATGAGACATTCTCACTAGACTCTGAACTACAACTTGAGGAACAACTGGTGATGGAGATTGTGGCAACCTTGCCCTCCTTCCGTTTGACCCAACTTTAGGTCTTTCAACTAGCTTCCCTTCTCCTCTTTTGAGTTTTAACCTTGTAAGCATGAAATTCACTTGCAAATAGTTAAATCCTTCTTGCAGAAATAAAATCAAGAGCTCTAATACCAAAACTTGATCTAATTGGGAAAATTATTTTTTTTTGTGCTAAAATTCCTTTTCATAATATATTAAAAGTGCTTGAGGATCTATGAAATTATTTTCAAGTTTAAACATGGGTTTTTGAGTGCTTTTATGTAATTTTTATGTGCAAATTAAAATAAACAAATGAATGAACACCAACATATAATAGACATAAAAATCACCATAAATAGTATCACAATCGGAAATGATGGAGTTCACCCGTCCTAGGCTACGTCTCCTTGGTTCAGCTTCTAATGGCTTGGCCCTCTCTATTATGCTAAAAAATGTTAATACATTAGTTTACAATGGTAAAAAAACTCTAAAACCTATTCCAATAGCTCTAGAATGCCCAAAAATGCATGTGTAGCCTTTCTCTACTCCTAATTTGGTATTAAATTGAAGAAGTTATGACCTTTTCCAATCTTCTGCTAATTGCACCCCAAATTCCCCAAAATTTGACACCATCCTACAATTTTTCCCCAAATACGTGTTAACGGAGCAACAATTTTGCTGAAAATCAGGCGAATTTGTCGGATGCGTTAAATATCCTCTAACGCCTTATTTCCAAAAAAATGTGGCAACGCGGGGGGGCACTTGCTCTAGGCTAAGGCCAACGGCTCGAGCTCGCCGGCAGGGCCACCACACAACTCTTCGCCGGTGGTCATGTGTTGGTGGTGCAACTAAGGGCTGACCTCCATGGGCTGGTCCTACCCCTAAATGGTGCATTATTAACACTTAAATATATGTGGAGAACTATATAGTTAAGAAACAAATAAGATAGTGTGTTGGTGGAGGCTTTGGACTTGTTGTGTGGGGTCACGGTTTCAACTCCCGCTACCTGTGCCCATAATTAATCCATAATTTTGGTGGCCTCCAGGCTGTCATGTGGCTGCCTCTAAGTGGGCCATGTGTCAACTTGTGCTTGGCCACAAATCCAACCAATCAAAAATGCAAAATTTCATTCAATAATAAACTGACACTTATCAGCCTACCATTCGCGAGAGGAGCCTGCTGACCAGTCAAACTGCCACATAAACTTGCCCTGTCAGTGCCATATCAGTAGTACAGACTCCTGACTGGGCTGTCTTTTTTTTTTAAATTTGCTTGTTTGGGAAAGTGAACATAACATGATTCTGGGAGCATAGTGTATCTATTTCACGCAAAACGAGTTGCGCTGGATTCATGATGATAAGTATTACACAATCATCTAGGTTCCACACTGATTTGACAACTTTGAATTTTGAGCACTTGATTAGGCCACTAGGTAACCTATAATCCTTCGCTACTCAGTGGTTCTCCATTATGCTTAAAATGAAAAATCCAGAGACCAAAACCCCTAAAACCTGAGAGGTGAAACCCTTTGGCCATACTGAGCCTCTCATGGACACAGAGGTCGAAATCTGCGACCCATTCTGCTTCTACCACATGTATGATCTTTATTTCTACCTATACGACCGTCACCTAGAAAGAGAAAACCAATTTTGATTCGTAGAGTCAGGGTTGTATCACCAAATCGCTCCCACAGTCTACCATTTTCCAAAATTTGTTTCTTAGCTCACAACTTCCAATGTTAAATAGCATAATTATTTCATATCCCCCATTAGATAAAATATTTTGGAAGTCACACTAGAATTTTATCAAGTGGCTATCATGTACCCAAAATCTCCCAACGTTGAGAGGTTTACAGAAGCTACCCACTTCTACACAAATAATGGGCTCTCAGTGGAAGAACAACAAGCCTTCCTCTAGTTGATTTTAGCATCCAATATCAAACCCTCCCCATCGCGGACAAATTACACATTTCAATGTTTTTTGAAAATGTACAAGCTATTCTCATCGATATCACCTTGCTTTTTGGGGAAGAAGAAACTGGCAATATTATTAAAGTCACTATAGCGTTCTTGCACACAATGATGCAGTTGGAGATCATCTCTGATATGCCTTCGTTCCTTGCATAATCTATAAAACTCTAGTTCAACCATTTTCCTCTCACTTCCTTTTTCAGATACTATTCTTTATTGTTCTATATTTTCCTGTCTACCCACGTAGAAGAATTTTAGTATGTTGGCCTTAGTATCACGGATTATCACAAGCAGAGGAAGTTTGTGTTTGATTGGGACACTGGCTCAAAGAAAAAGCCAGATAATCAAGGGTTTTCTTAGTTTATCTCCACTTATATGTCCACTACTTTCAAAATTATAAATAACATTTCCCCTCCTAGAATCCTGCCCTAGAAAAAGGAAATCCTTCACCTTAGTGAAGATACTAGGGTGGGTGATTGGTTCTTGTTTGAGGACTACACTGAGACCAGAGTCTATGGGTCAGAATTCCCCCCATACCACTTTCCTATTTTCATTCCCATGAGAATATTTTCCCTAGAATTTATGAGATAGAGCTTGAATGTTGATTAACACCACTTTTTTCCTGGCAAAAAGGGCTACATGTTTAACTTAGGTAGGATGATAGGTCCATTCATAGTTAACACCAAAAAACCCCTTCAGCAAGTAGAAGGCATCTTGAAAGAGGTTAATTTTGAAATGGGAGACATGTGGCGCTATGATATTCATGGTGTCATGTCAAATAGAATAAGGGATATAAATGCTTCAGCATATCAGCATGAGTATAGACCTAAAGTTGAATGGAAGGCTAACTTGAATTCTTGGCCCATTAATATAGAAATGGAAATTGAAACACTTGCTTCGAAGGAGAAGACATCAAAGAGAAGTGTGGATGAAGTTGGAGACACAGAGATGGAGGCGGCATCATTAAGCAAGAAAGCTAAGATCCAAGAGCAGATCGATAATTAATACCAGCATGGTCGAGAGGAATTTAGACCAACCAGGCTTCCAGATACTCTAGAACATTCTTAGCAAGCTGCCACTTCAACCTCCACAGAGGTAGAAATCCTAGGCTCTTTGGGAAGTGCATCAACATCAAACCCTAAATGGGAAGAGAGGCAAATAAGAGAGGAGAGAAACAAAAGATTTAGAGATGAAATGGAGTAACAACTAGCAACACATTCAATTTATTATTAGAAAAGGAACCTAGCTACCATGGACCTAGAAAGAAACCAGATGAAATTCTCCATATATCATCCTTCTGCACAGTCCCTCCCATTAGGACCACAATTCAGGGAAGTGGTTCTGTCACTAGATATGACTAGTATTCCTTCATGAAATAAAATAAATTGGCACAAGAAGGCTGGAGAAATGCTCTACAGTGAGCTGAGTAAAAATGTCTTGACTATCAGTAAGGCTAAGAAACTATTAGAAAATGTTACCACTAGGGTAAAGCAAGAAAAGGCCAACTCTAGAGCCCTCCACTTGCATAATTATATCTTCAAAGAATTAATTTTCAAATTAAGAGCCAATCCAAATAATAAGGTTATTGTAGAAACCATGATTCAGAGCTTGCAAGCCGAAATCCAAGACTTGAGGCACAAGTTGAAAATGCCTACATCTGAACATGTACAACCCAAACAGATAGCCTAGGTAGAGCATGAAAAAGAAATTTTGGCCAAGGAACTAATAGACAAAAATGATGAGGTAATTGTCCTCAAACAATAGGTAGTAGAACTCTAAGAGAGGATCAATTCCCACATATGTGTCATAATTGTGCCAAAAACCAACAAAATCACGTTGAACAACTAACCAAGGATCTAACTGAATTGCTAAGCATATAATTTCATCCCAAATTATATGCTTAGCCTGGATAAAATATTCTTAGCTAAAAAATATGCAAATTGATTTGGAATTCTCCAACCATGCACTCACACAAAAGGAGAAGGAGCTTGAGGAAACTAGGAAAAATGTGGAGCAAATTGACAAAAGCTTGAAGAATGCAAATGAGGAGTTGAAATAATTCGAAAATAACTTGAAAGGTAATATGTCTCTTATCCAAGCTAAGCTGGGACAAAATTATTTCTAAACTAAAGAACATATGGGAGAATATGACCCTAGTTGCATAGAAAAAAATTGAAATCAAGGAGACTGAGTTCTTTCTCCTCTTAGCCAAAGAAGAATATGGTAAGAACGCAAGGACAACAAAGAAATTTATTAGGTACCTCAACTAGATGAGACAATGAGTTGAGGGCAATAGAAATTATCGAGAGTACAATGACTATTGTTGAAGTCTCTAAGATGATTCAAAAAGAGACAGCGAGAGCTAAAATTAAGGAGTATTTGGTTGATTTATTGAAAACTGTAGCTGCATTTGACTTGACTTTTGATAAGAGGATTAGAGAAGGGTTAGCTAGCTGATGGGATTTACAAGGAAGCCTTCTTTCACGGGAACAACATCAACGAATGCTAGTAGAATTCAATAGTAAGCTTTATTCTTCTCATCAAAATACTTCTACCCTCAAAGGAAGGACCATAGTAAACTCATTGCAGAATGAATTCAATCTACTCTAGTTGGTGAAGACTTTGTTTACTAATAGGCCAAATTACATTGAGCTCACCAATTTGAAGATAACCTATCAAAATTTCATCCGCACTTCTATACCTAACCCAACAATATGGAAAATATGTGACTAATTCATTAATCCGCTACAAGTACGAGTTATAGAGTTGGGGTCTCTCCTAGTGGAACCAACTGGCCAACAATGAGGATATTTTGATATGTTGATCATGACAAGCCGTGTCATTTTTATTTATTTTTTAATATTTTGTTTCAAGAATAGAATCAATATTTTTATGTGATAATTAGGACAGTTATGCCAATAACATGCTTGATTTTCCGCATGGTTAGGAAATTATGAGATTTTTAAGAAGGAATATTTTGTAAATGGTTGTCATTTTTGAGACTCTATAAAAGAGCCCAAGCGACTCATTAGAAAAGGTTCTGAATTTTCTGTTCAAGAGGTGGATCTAAATGACAAGTTTTGCAAGTGTCTAAAGAACTATGTGATGTATGCTCTTTTGTGAAGATTAATAAAGAAGTTATGGTGATTCCAAATGTTGAAATGTGTAGTATGTAATCCTCTCTTTGTTTATTTATTCATATGTGTTTCTTTCCTCTCGGAAAGCATGTAATTGTAGCTGTTGGACGTAATCCCAAAGTTGTGGATTCATCTACGTCATGTTTTGATAAATGGTGCTTGTAATGTCTAAGATCAAATGTCCTTAAAATGTGCTCCACATTTTCTAAATTTCTTTTTCTTTATCTATTCCATTTTCTGCTCAAATTTAATGCATATGATTATGATATCAGCGCTTTGCATTTATTTTCTTCTTTATGTTTTACTTCTTACCTATTCTGCAACAACCAATAGAGCTAAAATTTCGCATGCGGGCCACCAGACTTGAATGTTAATTTTTTTAGAGAGTTACTCAAATATGAGTGTCTATTGAATCTACCTTTGAATAAAATATCTAAACCAAATTTAAATCATAATACGTGTATGTCTTGAATACTACCAATATATCTTTCACACACTCTAAGATGTCATAAAAGTTTATCTTTTTCTCAACCTGAAAGTTGTCTCTAGAAAATCACAACCCCACCTTTAATTCATTTAACAATTTTAGCATTTCCAATTACTTTTCACATAAATGTATACAGACAATGCAATTAACAACAATGATCTAATAGACACTTCCAATTAAAGAAACAAGCACACAACCCGAATAACCATCAATACATATCAAACTTCATAATTAACTTGGGGAAAAAAATTAATACGCTCATGGTATCCATCGTATGGAATAGAGTGGAACTCTTCATAAAGAAGTTTTAACATTAAACAAATAACTTTTCACGAAGAAGTATTTAGTGTAAACTAGCTATTTCCCATAATTCACATGGGAATAGTTTTAACCTAGGGAATTATTGTACGAGGGTAATTTTACATCTAGTGGAAGCAATGTATTGTAGATATATGTTTCAAATTTGGAAAGCATGTTACATGCTCTCTTAATTCTATATATAATTATATTAAGCTAGGCCGAAGAAAAAAATGGCTTTCATGTATGTCTTTAAAATTTTTATTTAAGATTAGATTATGTTTTCTTTAATATTTCATTTGTATTTTTATTTTTTTAAGGTTGGAGAGGAAGATATTATGAATGCTTTATTTAATAAGTAGGAGAGGAAGATATTATGAATATTTTTTCTAATATGTTTATTCACCTATATCTCGATCTTCATAAAAACAAATTTCATATATCAATTTTTAATGTTGATAAGAACAAAAAAATATATTATAAACTGTTGGGTGTAGGAATTGTGCTTAAGCAAACTCTTCAACACTTAATTGTCAACCCGAGGGTTTCGTAAACGTAGAGACGAAGCACAGGCAATGCCAGAAATGGTATGAAATTTTCCTATCTCTAATCCTACTTCTTAAAGGAAATGCTTTGCAAAATCAGACAAAAAACAATCGAAAAGGTAATTAACACCAAAGCAACTCTACTGTTGAAATGTAAAAGACAATTTTCATGTAAATCAAGTAAAGAAATTCCACACAACGGAAACAATCTTAAATGCTGAAATGAAATGCTATGTTCATCTTCAGATGGATGCCTAACAGTCTGACAAGTGGGCCCTTGTAGAATTATGTCTTCCTTCTGATCTTCCTTCCACACAAACAACCTATCCTTGCATTGTTACAATATTGTTGCACTAGTGCAGGTATAGTATCTCTGTGCCAAAGTATATGTGACTTCCCTTACTAAAGACTTATGTCTTAGTGAAGGTGCTCTAAGCCTAAGGGCTTAGATCACTCTGTTTCTATGACAAGAGGTCAACTCTTGCACCAAAGCAGAGCTTCCTTCACCTAGTTTCAAAATTACTTTCAAAAAGACTAAAAGATGTGCTAGAAAAGAATTGCAATTGTAAATGAAATTCTGAAGTAAATTATCTATGAAGGAGGGAATGCTTCAATTCATTAAACTTTGAAAAGGAAATAAACTTCATGAAATAAAAGCATTTCAAAAGAATCAAACAATAGTCTAAGTGTTTTTCATGTGTTATCTAACTTTATTAATCCATTCAAAGATTCTTATGTTCTTTTCAAGTATAATATGTTTATGATGTTTTTTATGCAACTGCTTCCAGATCCTCTTAAATATGTACTTTTAATACCAAAGATAGTTACTAAATTAATGATTCATTCACTTCCATAATAACTACAAATGA
This sequence comes from Pinus taeda, assembly GCA_000404065.3. Classification (NCBI taxonomy): domain Eukaryota; kingdom Viridiplantae; phylum Streptophyta; class Pinopsida; order Pinales; family Pinaceae; genus Pinus; species Pinus taeda. Next base: position 238,685 of record APFE030943218.1, on the reverse strand, counting down.
TATGCAGAGAAGTGATTCATTATTCACTGCAAAAGAATGATTAAACCAAAGTGCGGGCAACAACATGCACTGGTGCAGGAAAGAGTCCTCTCCACGATCCGATCAAAAACGAGTTAAAACAAAGATTGAGAATAAAAGTAATGCAAGAAAGATATCTCATAAACAAAATAAACACAGCTAACTCTCAAACCACAGATCCATTTCACACATTAGCTACAAAAGATATTTTAAATCGGAACTTTAAAGATAAAGATTAAAACTATAACATGACACATCTGTAAACGAAATATCCACACCTTCTTTTTGAATAATGAAAGCAAGAAGGGTAAATGAGCTGGGTTGGATGGGCCCTAGCTAACCAGCTCGTTCCCCTTCTAAGGAATTGAAAATCTCAGCACTTCGAAAGATACATCAAAGATAAACTAGACACTATGTATGCAAATCATGACAATTCTCTTGTATTACTTGATTCAACAAATGTACATGACAGAGAAGTCCAACCCTAGAGTTGAGGCGATAACTGGATTACATAGACAAAATTACAATCGATGGTTCTCTACTAGCCTTCTCTTACCTGTATCTATATTATATATATCCTTTCAGCTCTAGTTGTTTTCACTAATTACAAACATTTCTTGCTCAGGCCTTTCGACCGAATAGACTTAGAAACCAAAATTACAAACTTGGCTAGCAATTATAATACACATGAATCTCGCTTTGCCGTAACCTAAATTTGGAAAATATTCCCTGATTGCGCACCACCTGTTATCCTGCTTCAGTTCATCAACAACTAAACTTGGAGTCAAGGATCAAGACCTGTCCTCATGGAAGATTTGGCTTCTCGGAAATCGTGGACAGTCCTCGTGGCGGTGCAGGAATCTACCTGCACTTGTCATACTCATTCATAATTAATACTGAGTTCCATGATTACTCTAGGAAATTAATATGAGTTACAAGAGATATGTAAATAGAAATGAAATCCATATAAAATGATTAATAAAGTGTTGAAATAAATCTTAATATAAAATATGAGCATGTGCAAGAATGGGTAACTATCTTGTACTAGTGCACGAAGGAAGGGTCTTTTATTGAGATAAAACAGAGGTTGATTTGATGGAAATGGGGTAGAAAATAGGGAAATTTAAGATACCAACATTCTCCCAACCCTAAGCTGTTGTGTGTCCTCACACAACATTTTACCTCTGCAAAAAACCTTCAAAAATGAATGGCTAGCTCCTCAGTCCTGAACTTCAATGTTTATCCTTACCTTTACTATCTTTGGCTTCTTGTCTCGGGATTTTCACAACTGCTTAGTCACCTTCTTGAGGCATCTATAGCATTTGGAAGCCTGAAACTTCCATACCTTTACTTGTTGCTTCTGCCTCTTTACTTCTGCAAGTAACTGCACCTTGCTTTGTTTCTGCCAACTCTGCTCTTTCATGACCTAGTTCAAAGCCTCCAGGTCATGGACTTGTTGCTCCAAATCTACTATTCTGCTATTGAGGAAAAGAGTGGAGGGTGTTATGCTAAGATCTTCGGGTGTGAACGTCTTTTCTGCCACAGACTTGAAACAAGTCCCATCATCATCAAGGTCAAGGCTGTCGAAAGCCTGCTTTATAACATTGCTGAGGGTCTCTATACTCGAGGTTTTCTCATTATTGAGGGTTTTGATTCCTTCACCAATCTCCGTGCCTTATGCAATCAATTCCCCGGGGCTCTTAACACCTTGTTCTCCCGGATTCTCAGGGGATTTAGCACCTTGTGTTTCCAAATCAGTAGGAGTTTCGGTTCCTTGCTCTTCTACAACTATAGGGACTTTAGTACCCTGTCCTTCAAACATCGTAGGGTCTTCAATACCCTGACCTTCAAAAATCGCATGGTCTTCAATACCCTAACCTTTTAAAATTGCAGATTTTTCAGTACCCTGACCCTCCAAATAATTAAGGGTTTCTACATCTGGTTCGCTAAAATTATCAAGACCCTCTGCATGTTGTTTCTCTTCATTCTCTTCTGCTTGCATTTCACCAGTATGCGTTGTCGACGTCGTCTTTTTGCTCTTTAGCCTGCTAACAAATGTTGACAATAGAACGTCATCTTCTGCATTCTCCTCATATTCCATAGTGTGTGCCACTACGTCTGTAAGCACCGAGATATTATGAAATGTGAGAGAAATTTGGGGTGTTTCATCGATTACAGTTGGAGAACTTGACTGGTTCGTCCCTTGGGCGACAATTTTCCTCCTCATTAAGGCTCTAGTCTTCCTCTTCTTTGCTGCGAGTGTAGTGTTCTCAATGGCCCTCTTCTCTGCTTGCACTGGTGAAATTTTACCTTGTCGCTTGCCAGGAGACAATGTCCCCACCTTTCTCTTCTTACCTGTACTGGTGCTAGTAGACTCTTTTACACCCCTTGCTCAGAATTCTTTTAGAAACACTCCCCACATTATCCCCTTTTCTTCTAACTTTTCCTTGACCAGAATTGTAATAAGCCCATGATGGCAGAGCTTGTTTGCAACCTGGCTTGCATTGCTACTATGCATGTTTTCTGCCATCTTCTCAAGGATTCTGAGCAAGAATTGAGGAAAATTAATCAATTTTCCTACCTCAAAATGCAATAGCAATCAGAGGTGGTATACAAATGCCAAGGTATAGCATCCTTCTCTAGTTACAAACTTCTACAATATAAACGATAAATCTTGCCACTTCCTAACGTGGCAGCCTGTGGAAGTCCCTTTCTCCAATTGACCTTACTTTTCTTATCGACCACAAACCGATGCTAACGCTTCTTCGTGAGTCGCTCTTTCTTAAACCAACGCTCCCCTGTAAGTGGCAAGCATGTGGCTTGTGCGATGAACTCCTCTGTAATTTTGATTTTGAAGGACCCGACCCTAACTTGGCTTTATTTGAATGTCCTTGCAAACTCTAATGCCACCGCCATGTTGAACCCATCAAACTTCTGCAGAAATGGAAGGAACCCAGATTCTTGTAACAGTGCAAGACTGTTCTTGTACTCGGTGGTTTGTTTAATTTCCTGCAAAGACAGTGGTTCATTCCTCACAGCCGCCATTTTGAACCACACTCCACTTCCCTCTGTTCACACCCTCAAAGGAATTTCTGAGCAACTCCAACGTTTGCCAAGAGTTTTATGCCGGAGGTTCATCGCCCTTCATCTTTCAGACCCACCCACTCGGCTATGATGGAACAACCCCCCCACATTAGGTATTGATTCGTTTCAGCCTACTATGGGTGAATTGTGATCATTGGATACAATGGCGGTATAGGCAGTGGTGGTGCAATGACTACAGTGATAGGATTGCGGGTAAGCTAATAATGGTCAGGCAATGCAGAATCATTTCAAGGAGGGTGTGCAGGTTATCGGACAATAGTACCATCCCGCAATCAGTGCCATAATTCAATCAGACATACTTCAAAATTTATTAAGAAGATTAGATTCAAACCTTACACACCTTGCACTTTAAAGATTTTTTCCTAGATTAGTAAATAATGAAACAAATCATCAATTAAAACATGGAATGAGATAACATATTAACACATGTACAGGGAAGTACAGGCCCATAAATATCCCTGATAAACCACTCCAGGACTGCGTAAATTGCTTTCACAGTCAACTGTGTTTCTGCACCAAACTTGCTTGTACTGTTGTGCTTGCACCAGAGAACTTTAGCAAACAGAGAATCTCATAGGACATACTTCTATAGCTAGACTTAAAAAATTTGCCTCATTATACAAGAAACATTTGTTCACCATCCTTTAGTGTTTCTTGAACATGCCTTTTGGATTGACTGCATCAAATTATGCAATTAATTTATGAGGAAATAAAGAAGTGGGAAAGGGGTACAAATTTTAGAATGGGAAGGAATATTACAGCAGGGATTTCAAAAACAATATCACTAAGAGGGGTAAACGAAACGAGATGCGGGAAAAAAATTTAAGGGAAAAGAGGGATTTTATGAAATCGAGTAAGGATAATTTCTTAGAAGAAAGAGGAAGGTAATTCATTTGGGAATTTAGAAAAGAAATAGTGGGAAATTTAAAAATGGGAAATAGAAGAAAGATAATCTTTTTACCTTGAAATCTGCCTGCACTGGTGCAGGAAAAATAAACTGCAGAGCTGGGAATATGACCATCAAGAATGGGCATATGTCCAAGCAGTTAGTCTTATACCCTCTTTCTCAACCGTCTCTAGAGCATGATTTACCTTTATGGTTGGAGGAGGAAGAGTAAGATGAGGTTTACTCAGCCAAACTTTATTCTTTGGAAGCAACCATAGGAGGAAGACAGCAAGATGAGGATGACTTAATTGAACACCTACTCCGAAGTCCAACTCCTAGTTCGTTACCATTACAAGAAGAAGTAAGGGAAACCCAAAAAAATCATCCAATTGACTTATGCTTGGCCAATTCCAACCCACTTCGTGTCAAAACCATAGAATTTGGCCCAGATAAAACTTTGAAAATTAACCCATTTCTTTCTGCTCTCGAAGAGGAAAAGCTATGCAACATGTTGAGAGAAAACCCAGAAGCCTTCGCTTGGAGTTACAAGGAAATGAAGGGAGTACACCCCTCATTGTGTACTCACCACATACACATCAAAGAAGGTTGCAAGCTAGTTTAGCAACCAAAAAGAAGGATGAATCTAGCTCTTAAAGATATAGTCAAAGAAGAACTGCAAAAAATGCTAGATGCATGATTCATTTACCCTATATCTGACAGTGAGTGGGTCTCTCCTTTAGTGTTAGTTCCTAAGAAAAATGGTAAGTGGAGGATTTGTGTTAATTACAGGTAGTTGAACAAAGCCACAAAGAGGGATCATTTTCCCCCACCCTCCATTGACCAAGTGCTAGATGGCTTGGCAGGGAAGAAGTTATTTTATTTCCTAGATGGATTCAATGGGTACAACCAAATCCAAATATGCCTAGAAGACTAGGATAATACCACATTCACCTGTCCTTGAGGTAATTTTTCTTATAAGGTCCTTCCTTTTGGCCTATGCAATGATCCCGCCACTTTCCGGAGAGCAGTCTTGAGTATTTTTTTTGAATTAGTACATGATGCGGTGGAAATCTATATGGATGATTTTACACCTTATGGTTGTGATTTTCAAGAAGCCCTAACTAACCTAGGCAAAGTATTGGACAAATGCATTGAAATGAACCTATCTCTTAGTCCAGAAAAATGTGAATTCTTAATGACTGAAGGGACCATGCTAGGTCATTCAATATCTCGGCAAGGACTGCAACTGGAACCAAACAAAATAGCAATCATCCAAAGGGTCCCACCTCCTCGAAAGCAGAGGGATGTCAGGAGTTTCCTAGGGTTAGCTGGATACTACTGAAGGTTCATAAAGGACTTCAGCAAGTTGGCCTCTCCTTTATTTGGGTTGTTGGCCAAAGATTTTGAGTTTATATGGTCATAGAGATGTCAAGAGGCCTTAGACATTTTAAAGGGCAAGTTACCTACTGCACCAATTCTTCGAGGCCCAAACTGGGCCCTCCATTTTCATATTCATGTTGATGCCTCACACAAAGCCATATGAGCAGCCTTAGGTTAAGTAGAGGAGAAATTGCCCTATGCCATCTATTTTATCAATAAGAACCTATCAAAGGTTGAGCTAAATTATACTGTGACCAAAAAGGAACTCCTGGTTGTTATGATTCGTTAAAAAAAATTAGGAATTACATTAAAGGCCATCAAACATTTATGCATATTGACCACACCGCAATCAAATATTTAATGAACAAACCAGATGTGAATGCTATAATTATAAGATGGTTGCTTTTATTATCGCAGTTTGATATAACTATTGTTGATATGCCTGGCAAGGAAAAGGTTGTTGCAAAATTTCTATCTAGGATGAATCTGCTTGCAGGTGAAGAAGGAATGGTGGATGACCAGTTACTGGATGAGAATTTGTTTTCTATTTCAGTTCTCTCCCCATGGTTTGCTGATATAAGAAACCATTTGGTATCAGCACAGTTCCCACCAAAATTACCCTCCAAAGAAAAGAGCAAGATCGTCAGCAAAAGCGCCCCCTTCACTTGGATTGGGGGCAATGTTTTCAAACTTGGCCTAGATCAAATCTTGAGAAGGTGTGTAAGGGAAGAGGAAGCTTTTGACATCCTTTTGACCTGTCATGATGGGCCTTGTGTAGGTCACTTTTCAGCAAAGAGGACAACATTCAAAGTGTTACAAGCGGGCTATTATTGGTCCACTCTTCATCAAGATGTGAAAAAGTACATTAGTTAGTGTGATCATTTCCAGAGCATGGGAAAGCCTACTCCAAGAGATGAAATGCCCCTACAACCTCAGGTGACTTTCGAGCCATTTGACAAGTGGGGCATGGACTTCATTGGTCCTATCAACCCTCCTTCAAAGCAAAAATAGTACATTATTGTGTGCACTGATTATTTGACTAAGTGGGCTAAAACTAAGGCGATTAAGGTAGCAGTAGAAGAGAAGGTGGTTGAGTTCCTAAGGGAGAATGTATTCTACAAATTTGGGTACCCTAGAGAGCTAGTCACAGACCAAGGCAGACAATTTACCTCCAACATGATTGAAGAATTGCTTAGCCATCACAAAATCAAGAATAGGACCTCCATTCCTTATCATCCATAAGCTAATGGGCAAGTGGAGGTGACCAATAGGGCACTAGAGAGCACCTTAACCAAGGTAGTGAGTAGCAGTAGGAAGGATTGGGTAGAGAGACTAGTTGAGGCCACCTGGGCCTATAATACAACATGGAAGACCACCACTGGATTTACACCCTATGAGTTGGTCTATGGGAAAAAGGCTTTGTTGTCCATTAAGTTTGAATATAACACATTGAGGATGGCAGAACAACTAGATTTGGATCTCAATTATGTACAGAAAGAAAGAGTGTTCCATTTGAATGGCTTGGATGAATTCAGAATGCAGGCCCTCCTACATACAGAGATAGTTTAGCTTCAGAGGAAGATCTGGCATGTTAGACATATTAAGGAGAAGAAATTTCAAGAGGGTGATTGGGCATTGTTATATGATTCTAGGTATAAAGACTTCAAGGGCAAGCTAAGGACAAGATGGCTCAGACCATATGTGGTGGAAAGATGCCATGATAATGGTTCAGTGCAAATCAGAACTATAGATGTAGAAGTCGTTCCATTGCTTGTTAATGGACACCGATTGAAAATGTACACGAGACCTTTATCAAAAGAAGAGTTCATTGACAATATCAATAAGATAGTGATGATGGTGGAGCAAGTTCTAGTTCCTCCCTCATCAGGTCATTGAAAAGGAAAAAAGAGAAAAGAGGAAAAAAGAATAGGGATTCAGGTGAAAACCTCCATGAGGGGCCTGAGTCCCATCTTTGGGTTGAAAATCTTGTGAGGCAGCCCAATGATGAAAAAAAAATGAAAAAAGAATAAGAAGATCCCTAGGTGAAAACCTTCCTTGAGGCACCGAGGGAAAAAATCTAGGGTGAAAACCTCTCTGAGGCAGCCTAGGTGTTTTTCAAAAAAAAAAAAAGGAGAAAAAAGAGAAAAAGACATAATTGTTATTTGCAGGTGGGTGAGAAAGACAATCAAGGAGTAAAGAGAAGATCCAAAGGGAACCCTACCTCACATATTCATCTCCTCCACTCCTTACCATGCATCCCTCCATTAATTCCATTGTTTTTCAATTTCATTGCTTCAATTTAGGCGAAGACTATGTTTCCCATAAGATCCCTTGAAAACCTATAGGAAACAATCCAAGGGTGAATGGTAGGTTGGTTAGGTCCCAAAAATTCATTCTACACATGATCTAACCCCTCACCTCGTCCATTACCATCATCCCTGTACTCACCATTCAAAACAAAAAGAGATCAGTTTTTGCCAATTATTCCCTTGCTCCACACACAATCATTCATTGTAGCATCCTCACAACCCTAGCTAGCAACATGATTAAAAAATTCTAAGGGAGAAGCAACTATAGGAAATCCTGTAGTAGCCTATCCCACAGAATATCAATCATTAGCTACAGGTCTTCTCTAGGATGATCGAAGAGCTCCACAACAGTAGCAGCATCAGTTCTTTAGTCACAGACAGCAGAGGAGAAAGAAGAATGACCACGCAACAAATAAACAACGCAACACCTTTGATCTTCAACAAATGTAGCATGGCATCGAGACCACATGTAAGTATCTCGTTCACTCACTCATATGCATCATTTGATCAAAAGTTGTAAAGGTTATGAGGTAGTTGGTTTATAAGTGAAAATGTGGCGAGTTAACTTGGCCACCTTCGTTCAGGTATCACATACAAAACTGGGTGTCCTCTCACATGTGGTCGTAGCCAACTCAAAGACCGAGGAGGAGTAGGACAAGAAGTGGTTAACTACAGATCTACGAGGTGGGAGCTAATTACAAGGAGTGGGAAACAAAACATCATTTTCATGCATTCATGCATTCCACCTCCTCGAAACTCCCTCACTCAAGTCACGCTTATAACTCTGGCCACCCACAGAAAGAAAGGATCCATCGTTCTGCAAGAGAATTTCTACAGGAGCATGCACAAGAATTCCTATAGGAACAATCTATAGGAGTATTCTACAAGATAGGCAGAGAGGCATTCAAGAGGGAATATCACGCGAATTTTCCACTGCCACCATTCTAAAGAGGTAGGATGTGAAAATCCATCCCCATTTACAAGCAAATGAACTAGAAATGCTCTAAAGCTAGTGGATATAACAATTGTGGGAGGTGAATTACATACATAGGAAACTCTGTTTTCTGCTGAATTTAAAATTCTTGTGTCAAACCTCTCATTTCCTCCTCAAGCCTCACAAGAAAGATGACAGGAGGGCTTAATAGGTGAGAACCCATAGAAACTGTGAGGATACAACAACACCCCCAAGTGCTTGAAATATTTATAAGACACCAATGGATGGGGTTTTTTGAAAAAGTCACAGGGTATGATGATGAGGTGGCTCAAGAATTTGCTCATTCCCTCACTCCACACAGCAGAATCCATGCCATTGTTATAGTTAGAGGGCTCACTATAGATCTCACCCCAGAGCTCATCAATAGGGTCACCACACTTCCCCTAGGAATTCCACGGAGAAAAGAAGACAAAGCAGACAGTCAGGTGGAAAAAAGGAAATTCTTTTTAGAAGGTAAAGAACCCACAGAGGATAAAAATGGAGTAAGGAGAGATAGTCTGCCATACCCATGGAGTGAGGTAGGTTACAAACTCATCAAATATATCTAATGTGAAGGTAGATATAGCGTTGTTTATGGCTACCATTTTAGGATGCTTGAAGAATTAAGATTTGGGGTAGAAACACCAGTTCACCAAATACTCAACATACCCTATTTCTTGATGCAATCACTCATAGCCTCCAGCAGCAAGGTAAAGGAAGGGAATTCCCAACAATTGGCTCACCAAGGGTTGATTAGGATCCTGATTGAGGACGCCCTCCAAAACCTCAGGATCCCTATAACATTGTCAGTCTTCAGAGACTTACCAGCAAAGGATGACATCAAAACCCTCACCTATAATGTTAGTCCTTCTGTTAGTGAGGTGGAGACAAAGCAAGAAGAAGAATATATAGAGCTAGATGGGGATGAGATGGATAAAGAAGAAACTAATACAGAAGAAGATGATTAAGGAGAAGAGAAGGAGGATGATGCTGAAATAGAGGAGGAAACGAAGGAAGAAACTAATGGAGATAAGAAAGAACAACAAGAGCAAGAAGATAAGAAAAAAAAGAGGAAGAAGGCATTGAAATAGAAGAGGAATAATACGAGGAGGAGTCACCTAGGGTTTCTCCAGAGACCCTTGAGAGGGAGGCAGCAGTTGCCTTCACTGCTCTCAGCACCCCAGTTAAGAAAAAAAGGGAAAAGAAGGAGGAAAACCCCTCTATATTTTAGAACAAGAAAGAGCACAAGAATCAAACAAGGGAAGCCGCAAATATCAACAAAAATCCCTCTTGAAATTGAAGATTCCCCTACACCAAGGGACAAAGAAGCAATAACGAAAGATTGACTTGAGAGGGAAAATGCATGGCTAAGAGGACAATTGCGGGAAAGGGAAAACCAACTAGCATGTATGGCTAGCCTCTCCTTGGAGGCCATCTAGTGTAGGATGCCAACTAAATCCTATGCTCTTTACCTTAGAGAACGATGGCTACAATTTTAGATTAAAACACTAGCACAAAGGGACACCATGCCATTTCAAGACTATAGGCAATTTATTACTCTTGGTGACCAAAGTACACTAGAGGATAGGGCCAAAATGGCTGAGTTTTACTTGCACAACATGGCCCTCACAGACATCAATGTTTTGGATCCTAATGCCGAGCTAGGAGATCTACAATTAATGGCTTTGACATCATGGATGAACCATGAGGAGTCAAGGGCTATAGAGATTAAAGAATATTGGCCAGAGAGCAAAATGAACCTCTTTTCATCAGAGTTGAAAAATCAAATCCCAAGGCCATAATCAGCACCCATAATCTAATTACAAATGATCCTCAGCTGGAACCTAGATGTCTTAGGCTGCTAAGAGATGATAGTATACATGCCTACTTAAGGAGATGGAACACACTTCCACATAGCTTGAAGATTAGAGAATATCACTCCCCTCAAAGGTTGAGAGAGGCACTACACAGGACACCTATGTATAAGAAATCAATGCAAAGGTTGAAGGTCAATTGGATAGGCCTAGAACTTAGTCCACCACTACTCCTAGGGATGCTAGAAGGGAGAAGAGAAGAAGAGGAAAAGAGGCAGTGGGAAGAACTAGAAAGGAAAGCAGGCTTCTATGAACAAGAAGAAGAGACCATAGCAAAGACATGGGATGTCAGAGAGGCTACCAGAGCCATGAAGGACATGGACATGGACATTCATTTCAACGTTTGACTTTAGGTTCTCCACATATCCACCGTCCATCTGTATTTTTTGATCCAACGACTATCTCGTCATTCAATCACCAACTAACTTGGTGGATCTCCACTATTGATCAATACCGCATGATCCAATGGCTATCACACAATCTCGTGCAAATTCTTGCATGGTTGATATTCGCTCGATAGCACGTGAGAAAAGTGGTTTTCTCATGCTACGTGTCACTCACTTAAGCTAATCGCACAAAATTTAGGAATTCCACTTACGGCTTTGAGGGCACGCGAGAAACTTCTTACCTACGAAAACTGCTCCATCATTCCACACGTTTTTTTTCTTCTATCGCCACGTGACTTAATGCGATCCATCCATCTATTCACTTAATCCCCATGATAAGATCTCTGCTGCTCCCCATTAATCCTGCTCATCCATCTATTGCCTTAATCTCCCGTGATGAGATCTCCACCATTCATCTTCTATTAATCTTGTTTGTCCCTCTATTCACTTAATCCCCTGCGATAAGATCTCTGCCATTCATCTCCCGTTAGTCTTGTTCAACCATCTATTCATGTAATCTCCTACGATAAGAACTCCACTGCTCATCTTCCGTTTTTACTGTTCGATGATCGATCTAACAGTTCCTATGCATTGTTGCTTCATTATGTCTCCCTTTCACTAATTTCAATCTTTTCTTGCTCTTCCGCTTAGCTCCTTGCATGCTTGATTTTACCAAAAATACCAAAAAATGCAAAAATAGATTTAGTTTAGTTTCCTTGCTTACACATTAGTTTGGTTTGATGCTCTTTACTTTTGTAACTTAGATAGCAGCATTAGGTTAGTGTTGATTTAGCAATCCTTCTTAACATAGCTGCTTAAATGGTTAATTAGGATATGGTGTGATTTAGCATTACCTGTTGTTTTCTTCATTACTACAGTAGAGTAGCTCTCTTAGAATAGATTTGCTCTTCTTCCATCCAAGAATCAAGCTTCTTTTGACTTTATAGGAGACTGGATTGGAACCCCTCGGGTCTGTCACCAGATGAACAAGTGACAACAGGCAAGACCTTCACTTCTACTTGTGCATATAGCATTGTCACTTCCAAGTTTGTACGAACCCTAGGTTGATAAGTAAAGTTGGTAGCCCAGGAGTTGCAGCATCCTTGTTGCAATACTGGCACTCATCATCATATGATGGAGTTAATGGGACGTTCATAAGATTTGTTCTTACTCAACTTGGATTCAATCTTAAGATGATTAACTGGATCATGGGATGCATTCAATTGACATTTTCTTTTATTTCGATCAATGGTCACCCCTCCCAATTTTTTAATTCCTCCAAAGTACTTACATAGGAATGCCCTTTCTCACCACTCCTCTTTCCTTTGGTCATAGAAGCTCTTAGCAGAATTATATATGATGCCATTAATAAAGGATAGATAAAAGGGGTCAACATCTCTAATATTATTTCCATATCCCATTTCCTTTTCATGGATTCCATTTTCATCCTTTTTGGGAAATTGTTTATATTTTCAGGCTCTAAAGTGCATTTTAGATCACTTCACCCTAATAATAGGAACAAGCAATAATTTCCAAAATTCATGTATGATCCTTCACAATCTACCAACAGTCTCTTCCACTTGCATTGTTAATATCTTCTAGTTTCAAGACAAACCCATTAATGAAGGCATCAAATACTTATGCTTAATGTTAAAAGCTAATGATTATATATATGAGGAATGGATTTTCCTTTAGAAAAATGTGGAAAAACACATTTTTTTATGGATGAATGAAATTCTATCTAGAGTTGGGTGCCTGGTATTGGTCAAATTGATCATTGAAATAATTTTAGTATATTGGATGTTTGACATGTAAAGCTAACTCAAAAGGGATTACTCTTGTGTCATGGTCCAATGTAGCTAGACCTATATCTTTGGGAGGTTTTGACCTCAATAATATATATATCTTTAACCAATCCCTAGCTACCCATAATATTTGGCATTTCACAACCAAAAACACCTTCGTTTGGGGTCAATCTCCATAGTCTAAGAATTTAGGGAATAAATCCCTGTTGGATTAGTATCATGATCCAAACAAATCTTGTAAAAAAACTTCCATTCCATGGCATGCCCTTAATAAATCCTTTCCTTTTGTCAAATATTAGGTGGTATGGTGAATTGGGATTGCATAGTCTATGCAAGTAGGAATGGATCCTTGGACTATGGCCAGTGAGAGCTTCAAACTATCCCTAAATTGCATTCATCTACTGAGAGTTGTAGGGATAAATTTTTTAGCAAACGTGAAGTCTCAATATTGTATTCCATTAGGAAGACAAGCTTGGAAATGGGTGAAAGACCTAGCTTTACCTGAGCTAAACTTACAAAAATGAATGATTATGTAAGAATTGTGGTTTCCTCCCTCATTTTTCTAGTTGGAGAAGACTGATATTATTTAATATGGTCATCAAAACCCACTTCTAAGGAATACCTAGCCAAGTTTAGCTATAGAAATTCTTTGAAAACACCCTTAAACAACCTCATACATGGTGGTGGTGGTACATCTGGAAACATAGTGGTCCTCTAAAGTGTAAAATATCTTTGTGGTTGGATTATCCAACAAATTGTTGACATGGGATAATCTAATAAAGTAAGGATTGTGTGGGCCTAATCGTTTTGCCTTGTGTTCTATAGAGGTTGAATCCATCTGACACATATTTATATATTGTCCTTACACAAGTAATAACTGGAATATCTTATATCTGATATTTTCTCCCTCGTTATCATGATTGAATAAATTCTCTTTAGAATATTGTACTCAGGATTGGGTAGAAAATCACTTTATGCAAAATTTCTAGGCCTTCCCTATTATATTTGTAAATAATATTTGGTGGACTCGCAATCAAGCCATTACTCATGAAAAACTCATCCCACCTTAAGTGACAAGTGGACTCATTGAAAAATAGGTCAAGGAATTACGAACTGAGCCTAAGAAGAAAAAGACTCGGGTTATAATTATGCCAAAACTTGATAAATATATTCCATGGGGTTTCTTATATGGTGCCAGCCAAGGAGATCCTCCAAAATCTAGTGTGAGAGTGGTATACTATTTAAATTAAGACCTCCTTAGACTCTACTCCTAGTTGTGGCTCCAATATGAAGGTTTAACATAGAGGTCTTTGGACACTGTTGTATACAACTCAACATCTTGGTATAAAAAAATATAGGTCATGGGTGATTCAAAGCTCATGATTGATTGGGAAAACAAAAAAGAAAAGGTTATTGTCCCAAATTTATTCCATATCCTTCAGGAAACCACTTTTGAGATGGAGACATTTGAATGGACATCTTTTTTCCATATTTACAAGGAATTGAATCAACAAATTAACAAACTCTATTGAGGCATTACAACTTCCAAATGGATCATTGCTTGTTTATTCTTTTAGTAGTCTTGTTTTAACTTTTAGACTATGGAATGATTATATTTATATAAAAATCATGAACATATAATACTACTAGTAAAGCTATCAACTTACAAATACAATCTTTATGGACAACATTATGTATATTCGAATAATGGAATAAATGGATAGACTATCAAAAGAATAATTATATTGATAGGCATGTCTATTTAGGGATACGACTTCCACAATTTTGATTTAATTATCAATAAGTATTAGGTGGATGGTAGAGATTTAACCTCCATAGAATATTCTAGAATATTCTTGGTAGTATACACAAATGAAACAATGAGATGTATTTCCAAAGTAGCTATGCTTCTTTTTCCCTTTTAATTAGATTTATTAATTAAAAAAAATGTCATATGAACAATTTTCGTATGGAATGAGTTATGGTTTTTTAGCCATGTGGTATTGTAGAGCCATGGTATTGGTCCATGGTATTATAACAAAGGCTATTTACAAATCAAGAATTTCCATAATAAAGTGGGGTGAATCTCCATGATTAAAAATCTTGTTGCATGTTATTTAAAATGCAAATATATTTAACTTATATATTGATTCTTTTTATCAATAATAATAATAATAATAATAATAATAATAAACATATAATTCAATTAATTTGATTTTTAGCAATTTAAGATGTATGATGAAATAAGTATTTTGATGTTTACTATGAATTGATATCTATCGACATTTACCAACCAGGCATAATGGTTAAGAGCATGTATTTCCTCCTAAGAGGTCACATGTTCAAAAAGGTTCAAAAAAGGGTAGAGTATGTATGCCTTCGCAGACTTAGCAAGCAAATCGTTGCGCGGAGGTGGGTCCCTTGTCCCACAAACAAGGGGGTTTCATACAACAATTTGATGTCTAGCACATGTCCCATAAACAAGAGGTCTCATACACCAATTCCCTTGTCCCACAAACAAGAGGTTCTCATACACCAATTTGATATCTAACTTGGTCGCGACCTTAAAATTAAATCTTAATAACTCTATTCATTATTCATTATCTTCAAAAACTATGGTACAAATAACGTGCAAGGGTAATGGTGTCCATGAGAGACATCTTCGAGGATACAAATATGTACTAAATAAAGTCAACGAAGCTATATATATGGTGTACACATATGTACTAAATAAAGTCAACGAAGCTATATATATGGTGTAATATAACCCAAAGATGAACTGACATTTCACGATACAATTTGACAACAGATTTATTTAAAATATATTTTTGTAAGTGTAAATGAATTTAATACTCCGAAGACTGAAACCATGCCGAATTTTAATTAAAATTAAGCCGACAATACCTCAATAACTCATTTGTGTGATTCTTAATATCGCACCTCGTCATGGAAGACAGAGGGCATCAAAATCGACAGTCGTATGGTATTTAATTATGCCCACGGTTTGGGCCACCAAATCATAGACGCAGAGAGACCTTGGTTCATCGACACGGCAATACATAAATCATATCGTCATAAGGCGGCTACCGGATAAGGTTGAGATGATGTGGCATGGTGTCACATGTCTGGCAAACGTGTTACGCCGTATATGTTACTAAGTTAAATTCCGCTTTAAATTTGAACGTTAGAACCGTAAAAGTTGAAAACGTATTACCAGGAAATGTTCTAAGTTGAAATTGTGTAAATAACGATTTAAATTTGAGCGTTAGAGCCGTAAAGCAGTGGGTTTGCTTTACAGGCGAACACGTGGAAGATTCTAATATGCTTTCCGCCGCCTCCCTTAAGTTATTAATTCACTGGAATGTGACAGAAATTCTGGATCCTCCCAGGCTACAGAATCTCATCGCTCTTGCTTACCTTCTGCGACTTGAAAGTTCCAGAGGTCGACTCTAAGAAGCGCGCCATGTCTGACAAGAAGTTTCCATCACCGCCTGCAGGTTACCCTGAAGGAAATACTCCCCCAGGTTCGGCTCTCTGCTCTTGCTTTCCTCTTATTTTAATCAATTATATTTTTATATCACAAAATTATTTATACAGAGATCATATATCCACAGAAAATTCATGGATCAGAAATTACACAAATAAAGACCATAGATAATAATTGCAAACTTACTGAGAAAGGTTTTTGAAATGATAAATTTCATTTTTCATTAAAAGGGTTTTAATGTGTTTACCAGGGTATACCACTCAAGGTCCTCCTCCACAGTACGCTGAAGCAGCTGGACCTGTGAAAATACAGCAGAGAGAAGAGAAGGGATTCATTGAAGGATGGTATGA
>APFE030943218.1:197947-217585 GCA_000404065.3 Pinus taeda | reverse complement strand
TTATTTATTTGGATGATTTTGTATTATTGATTGTCTTTCTTATCGAATTTGCAGCCTTGCGGCTTTGTGCTGCTGTTGGATGTGCGAGACATGTTGCTGTTGCTGAGGAGGAGTTCTAGATTCCTGTGAAAAGGAAAAAGAGATTTAAAGACTGTATGATAATATATGATTTCACTCTTAGAGTGAAAAGGAATTTATGTATTTTATGGTCAGTGTTGCTTTAATGACTTTTTCCATTCACTTGAGCTCTTTAGAATTTAGTGGCAATGCCTTTTTTAGAATCTAGTGAGAAAATATTTTATGGTCAGTGTTGCTTTAATGGCTTTTTCCATTCACTTAGAGCTTTTTAGAATTTAGTGACAACGCCCTTTTTAGCTTTTCAGAATCTAGTGAGAAAACTTTGTCGATGTAACTTGGTTTGAAAGTTAAGAATAAAATGTATACATTTTGTATGGCCGAAGTTTCAAATTTGACATATTTCCTTTCTTTAGGTATTTGATTTTAACATGCAAAACCTTTTTTTAGAGGTTTAGATATAAATTTGATAAACTTGAAATATTTAAAGTTTTCATGTATAGTCTAATATGATTTAATTAGGTTTTTTTTAAGTTGATTCGAAATATTCTATCAATAATATCAAAGATGGCATTGAATACATATAATTGGTAATAGATTAGAAGACACTCATATGGGAGGTCATATCTCTTGTCTTTTTTACGTATGATATATTAAGTATATTTTTTTACCTGTGAATATATATGAAAAGATATTTTTTGATATCAAACACGAGAGGTGTTTAAGGATTTTTCTTACTTCCTTTTTCTCTTACAGACATCTACCCATCCTAAAGATTTATCAGTGACAACTAAAGATAATGTCATACCCTCATCTTTCAAATAAAGCTCCATCGCTACCATTTCTTGAGAGCACAAGATATACCTATCATTATCCTAATGATTAGACTTGTGAGGTCATTTCTGCCCAATGGTTGTAGCCACAATTAGTGCCGATGAACTTTTAGTCTCCATAGTGGGAGGAGTGTTTTCCACTGAGGGCAAAGGTGTATCAATTGTGGGTTGCATTAGATCCTGCAAGGTTGAAGAGTCAGGACATGTCTTTTCCTACTGAGGGTTGTCCTTCTTACTAGTTATTGCGTTCTTGATGTTTAAAGTTGTCTTATGATCAGACCATCCACTGTTGGGTTTTTGCAGCTCCGGGGATCTTGACACCCCTTTATGGAATGCACTCTAAAAATGCCCAAGTTGTTAACAATTTTTGCATCTAATAGTTGTGTTTTCATAATCTAGAGGTTGATGATGTTCCTTTCCATCCCATTTTAGGACGATTTTATCTATGAGACCTGTACTTAAATCTAGTTCAACAAAGATGCAGACGAGTGAGATGAACCCATTAGTTAGACTTTCACTAAATATTTTGACAAAGCAGTCAAATAAAATTTCTAATAGCTTTAAGAAACTCTAGCATAAGCCACTGAAGGGGTAAGTTTGGGAGTCTTACCCAAACCAGAGTGGCCAGAGTCTTCATGGAGAGCGGGTTGAACTACGGAAAGCATGCCTGAATTGAGAGTGTCGACAACCTCAAAACTAGAGACTTCGATCAAAAATCCTATAATGGTCTTCAAGATCCTTAAAGATGACTATAAAATAACCTTTAGAACAAAATAACATATCTACGTTCGACGTCCAATTCAGGAAAAACCCACTCTGATCTAGGTGGATATTGGTGGCCACCCACCTATTCCACTCACACACCTACCATTATTTCTTCTAGTTTCCTTAATTGTACCACAATTTACTATTTTTGGCATTTTTTTGAATCCTAAACTTTTGGAGCAATTTTGAGGTGTTAAATGAAGTCTTTTTGGAAAACGGACAACGCCATAACTCATGATTGGGGTTTGCAAGCCAAAGTTTTATTCATCAGATAGATGTTTATAACGAGGTGTCGTACATGTCAAACAGAGATTGTATTAAAAAATTACGAACCTGGGAAGTTGATGTACCAATTTACCCCAACAGAACCCACAAACTTTTGGCGCTTCATCTCCTAGGGTTAGGTTTTTTGGGTGTTTAGGGTTTTTGATTGTTTTCCAATAATAAATAGGTCTTCAATCTCATTGTAACATAATTTAGAGGCTTGTAGCTACCACATCTCTTCTCAGAGATAAACTACCATTGCCCGATCTAGTTTATTTCCATTCTGCATGTAAACAATTTTTGATATTTTGTTATCAATGAATTGAATTTTAGTTTTCATTGTAGCTCTGTGTTTTTTGTTTAAATTTGTATTTAATTTCGTTCTTGCAGAAATCTAGATCAGTGGTATCAGAGCAGTCTTCTCTTTCTCCATTTTTCTATGCATGTCCCGGATGAAGTCGAGGTATAAGGAGTTACAACGTGAACTAGTTGAACCTTTGCAAGACCGACCTCACCAACCCTAACGACCTCCCATGGCAGAAGAAAAGAAAGATGAGGGAGTATTAGATCCTTCCAAAATATTGCTCAAAGAAGCCCTCAAGCGACTAAAGAATGAGATGATGGGCAACTTTGCCTAGATCCTTTAGTGGATACCCACAAACGATGCATCTTCAACTAGTAGCCACCATAGAGGCACCACTCCCTTTAAGGGAAAAGTCAACTTTGACATTCTGATATTTGAAGTCTAGATAGATGTTGATGTCGTAGATAAATGTGTAAATCTGTTGAAAGGAAATTTTTCAGTTCATGATTTTTTTAACAGGAAAAATATTACTTTTGCACTCCTCAAAGCCACCCCCATGTCAAGGACTAGTGGGAAACATAATGTGAGCAAAGGGATGAGAGAGAAACCTCACTGTTTTTCAGTTGCACCCATTAGGAATTATTTCCGAGACGCCATCAAAGAATAATATTACCCAGTCAAGAGCTATGAAGATAAGTACATAAAGTGAACTGAAGTGTGCTAGGGAAGGGACCAAGATGTGCCATATTTCACAAATATTTTTCATATGCTTCACATGAAGTTAGGCATCAAACATTTTTAACATAATTTGGTACTCAATTATCACTATTGTCTTCACAAATACATCTAAGACAAGATGGAGTTCTTGGACATCTCCTTGTTTGGTGTTGTCTATTGATACACTGTCAAATTCGAGCAAAAATTTAAAATATAAGAAGCGAGACTTTGGATCTGCAAATCTGAAGCAAGGGAAAGACACCTCCAAACCGTAATACAAAGGACAAAGCCAAGGTAGGGTGACCTAGGACAACCCGTCGAAGTCGCAAGCAAAGAAAAACACCACAAAAACAAAAGAGGACACATAAATGTAGTGTGAGTTCCATAAGAGCCCCACTCACAACACAATTGAGTGTTGAGCCAAGAAATCACTAGTGGCCAAGCTGAATGCCTCAGAGTTAGATACATGTTCCAACTTGTTGTCAGAGCCCAACAATGGGAATGACAAAGGGAAGAACATCACTGATGCGGAGCCCAATGCCACTGTTGCGACCACCAAGATCCAAAATATTGAGCCCGAAGATTTAGATGAAGGGGAGCATATTTTCCACTCGCAGATATGGGTGAAGATGTCTCTGTTGTAGTTCATTGCTGACAATGGGAGCCAAAAGAACCTCATCTCAATAGAGGTTGTTAAGCGACTGGGCCTATTGAACACACCACACCTACAACCATACACCATCGGGTGCCTCCATCAAGGACGAGATCATCACGTCAGCTAGCAGTGTCATCTTCCCTGCAACATCAAACCTTTCAGGGATGAGGTATTGTGTGATGTTGCTCCCCTTGAAATTTGTAATGTATTATTAGGCCAACCATACTTGTGGAAGTATCATGTTGTGTATTAGTCGAGGCTTCACATTGTTATTATTACTTTGGGCAGTAAGTTATATGGAATACCAGAGGTAGCCCCACCTATCACCATCTCTTTAATCTCTACTAAGAAATGCAGTAAGATCATCTCCGAGACCAAAAATTTGTTTTCTTTTTTATTTGTTCTCAAAGTAAGGGGAAGATCGTGGCCACATCCATGGCCCCCATGAAGAGTTCCACCGCACAACAAAAATAGGTGGATAAGGTCATGGAAGAATATAGGGACATCTTCTCCTCACCCACAGGGGTACCTTTGCACTATTAGGTCAAGCATTCGATCGATCTAACTTCTGGAGCACCTCTACCAAATGGGCCAATATACTATTTCTTTATTCTGGAAAATGAAAAAAATCAAGTGGCTGATCCAAGAGTTGGTGCAAAAAGCGCACATCCGACTAAGTTCCTCACCTTGTGGGAGCCCAATTGTACTTATACAAAATAAGGATGGGACCTCGACACTTTGCATTGATTATCGGGCACTAAATAAAATCATTGTAAGGAACATGTATCCAGTCCCATGGATTGATGACCTTCTTTACCAACTCAAAGGGGTCAAGTATTTCAGCAAGATTAATTTAAATTTTGGTTATCACCTGGTTCCAATAGAACCCACGAATGTATGGAAGTTCGCCTTCAAGTCCAAGGAGAGAATTTTTGAGTGGTTGGTCATGCCTTTCGGGTTGATAAATTCCCCTTCAATTTTTATGAGACTAATGGATGATATCTTGCGGCCCTTTACCAACTCATTCATGGTTGTATATCTGGATGATATCCTCATATTCAAAAAGACTTGGAAAGAGAACTTGCAACACATTCGATAGGTCTTCCAAACCCTGCAACAACACAAACTATGTGTCAACTTGGAGGAATGCACCTTTGGCATGAACCTAGTCTAATAGCTGGGTTACATCATTTATGATATAGGTGTGCATGTGGATCCAACTAAGAACCAAGTCATTCGGGATTGGCTAGGATCGACCAATCTAATAGAGCTTCACATATTCTTTGGCCTTGGCAATTTTTATCGAAGGTTCATGTTGGGATTCTCTCATATCACTTGGCCTTTGAGTCAAGTTATCAAGGGCAGAGCAAAAGAAAAGTTTTTCTGGTCGAAGTCCCAACATAAGGTGTTTTTTGAGGAAGTATTGCCTTTCCTTTGCACCAGTTCTCACATTTCAAGACCTACAAAAACCATTTTAAATTGAGGTAGATGCCTCTGACTATGCTATTGGTGCAATTTTTTCCTAGTAAGGGTATCCAGTGGCCTATCACCATGAGACACTTTCTGACACAATTCAAAAACACCCCACCGATGATAAGGAGATGTATTCCATCATGCAAGCTTACCGACAATGGAAACATTACATTCTAGGGAAGGAGATGGTCCTCCACACATATCACCAACCCCTTTAGTTTATATAGACCCAATGAAAGTTGTAGAAAAACCACCATCAGAAGTGGTCCACATATTTGCAACAATTCCATTTGAATATCAAATACGAGAAGGGAAGCACTAATCATGTTGCATATTTCCTCAGTTAGCCACTGGTTGCAACACTGACCATTGTTCTCAACTCTTGTGGCTATGAGACTTCTGGATGGACACAACTATATAAAAATGATCTAGAGTTTGCCACCACATACTAGATGCTAGTGGATGGCAAACAAGTTCTACACTTCCACCTCTAGGATGCATTATTATGCTACCTAGGCCACCTGTGTTCCTTCAAGTGAGCATGCCAAGATGATTTGGGAGACGCACTATAGTCGAGTCGCAACACACTTTGGTGTGGAGAAAATTGTGTTTATAATACATAAGTATTTTTAATGGCTAAATCTATGACAGGATGTTGAAAAATACATCATATCTTGCACTGTTTGTGTCATCTCCAAGCCAACTATTAAGAAGCAAGGCTTCTATACTCCTAGTCGGCCCTGTGAATCCATCTCCATGGACTATATGTCTAGCCTTCCTTCTACCAAGCATGGCAACGACTGTGTATTTGAGGTTTTCCACAAATTTTTTGACATGGCCATGTTGTTTGCCTACAAGAAGGGTGTCATGGAAGAGGCCACTACCAGGCTCTTCTTTGAATGAATGTGGATACATTTTGGGATCCCACCGACCATTATATCAAATCGAGATAGCAGGTTCCTAAGCACATTTTGGTTGAGCCTTTGGTCATTGTTGGACACCAAGGTCACCAAGTCGATTCCATTCCACTCCCAAACTTATGGCTAAACAGAGGTCGTCAACATGATGATTGTGCACATACTACGTGTTGAGAAATCTAGGGAAACAAAACTAGGTCATATCTCTTACTTTGATAACTTCTTGTCATGTATTTTACTTAACTTGATTATATTCTTCTTTAACTTGATTATATTTAGTGTTCTTATTATCAAAAAGATAACCAAAAAATAAAGAACAATGAAACAAGAGGACACAAGATATAGGTGATCAACCAAGGAGAAAACCTCTCTTGAGAGGATAAACCAAAATAATTCTTCTCTTCTTATTGAATATTCAAATAACTAATTCCAATACTTAAGATGCTTGACAAAGATCCCTCCAAGACCAAGTCAAAATTTTTCCTTGATGAGCTTTATTTCCAGCGATTTCGACCTCGAAAACCTCTTTCACAACTTTCACCCCAACAGGTTTCTTCTACAACTTGGACACCAACAATGTCTTCTGCAACTTAGACCCCAACAATTTCTTTTGCAAATTTGACCCAATTGTTTCTTCTACAGCTTCAACCCAACAGTTTCTCCTGCAACTTCGACCCAATAGTTTCTTTTACAGCTTCGACCCAAATATTCTCTTCTGCAACTTCGACCCAACAGTTTTCTAGCAACCCGACTTGCCCAACAACTTTCCAACACTTCGACTTTCCCAACAACTTTCCAGCACTTCTACTTCCCCAGCAACTTTCCAACACTTCGACTTGCCCAACAACTTTAAAAAACCTAAAACAAGAGAGAGAGAGATCCAAAACTTTGATCTTTGTTTTTCTTCATATTATATTTGATTTTCATTGTTTTCTAGCGTCTTTCTTGAGGAGATCAAACTTTCTTGATGTTTGTCCAAATGAGGTCAAGTTCCTTCTTACATATAGGATTTTCAGGGGTATGAATTGCTTCCTTGAGGCCGACTTGATCTTTCATGTAGGTTGACTTGCTTCAGGCACCATGACAAGGTCTTAGAGGGTCTTTGACTCTAATTTGTCTCAAATAAATTTTTCTTTACAATATGTAACATTCCCAAAGGGTATTTCATAATGAAAATGACTCTTATGACTTGTTGACTCAAATAAAATCCCTAGAAGCACTCAATGGGTGTTTGACCTATAAACTAAATTTCCCTTAAGCATGAAACCCATGCCTCAAAAAAGACAATAATAAATTTATTTTTCTCTTTACATCAAATATATAAAAACATGATTACGTTTGTCATTATGAATGCCAAACCTAGTTACATATTTCAACACTCCGTCTTAACTAGGGAGGTATTCATAATCCACACAAGGTACTTGGACATTCCCAAACTAAATAATTATGATAAGAAGAGTTGGATTGGTAAACCATCTCATAAGCTATCTTAGCAGCTTATACCAACACATCTCATCATACTAACCAACATTATCACAGAGTAAGGCCTTAACTAATAGCTTTATCTCTGCACAAGATCAGAGCACAATGTTGGCAAGACCAATGACTAACAAACACCAATATCATTATCTCTCAAGGCACATACCACACCCGAGTGTTCACAAAGTATGTCCTTTTAGTACAATTCCTATATTGGAATAACACATCCTTTTAAGACAATTCCTATCTTGGAATAACACATCCTCAAGGAATTTTCTCTTCAACTACTCTTATCTTGGATGCCAAGTTACCTCATCCTCAAAGAGTATCAAAATCATTCTTAGATGCTTACCCAATCCTCCATTCTTTCTTCACAACCTGAAGACAAGAATGATGTGTCTATATCTCCCTCTCAATTAGGGAAGATATACTCATTGCTATAAAAGGAACATTCCCAAGCTCCCTCTTATCTAGGGACTTGTCCAAGTTCCATCTCAACTAGGGACTTATTTCCAACAACAAATTATTTGGTGGAGATCATGGTACTATCATCTCCTAGTAGGACTCCTCCTTTCAATGTCATGAATTTAATCTTCATCATTATGGAGCCTTCATATTTTGTAGGGAATCAACCATCCATCACTTTCCTTCAACAAAACATAGGGTTGAACCATTAGTCATGTCATCCTTCTTTTCATTAGAAAGTGATCTTCCAATCCACACCTCGCTTTCCTTCATACAACTACCTCTTCCAAGTCATGTTTCTTTTAGGATCATTCATGCAGTCAAATGAGTGATAGTTGTAGGTGACATCTACAAATCTCTTTTTGTATCCCTATTTCAACTTAAAATAGATGTTGTTCTAAAAACAAAAATGAACATCGAATCAAAGTTACCTTTTATGATGGTCTTTTATCATGACATTTGCTTCGTGCAACATCAACATCCTACACATTCATAAACATATCTCCAAGATTTCCAATGTAAAAGGTCTTCTTTCTTTTCGAACTTTATCAAGGTCTTCATACCTTCCTCATGGAGATGCCATACTTGATCCTTTTAGTGTAGGTTTTAACCCCATACAGAAATTACCTGCATATGAATTCTAAAACATAGAAAATAAACAATGCGAGAGCATAACACATAAAACACATATACACATAGATTTCCCCTTGGATCCCAAAACCATGACTACCAACTTGATTTTTCATTATGTTCCTTTCAATTTTATAATACATATACATACATGTCGAAGTATCCAATACCATGGACCGAAAACCATCACGCCCAAAACCTTGTGCGAAAACCATGCACGGAACCATAAGTAGGTTTGCCCCACCTAATGTAGTGTCCCAAAAAAATTTCCTAGGGGTGCTACCCCGGACCTCATAGAGGGGGGCTAACCGCCCCTGTCAAACCCCCTGTGACACCCCTGTTGTGCAATCAGCATAATGAAGGGGGGGCTCCACCCCCCCTTTAACCCCCTCGTTAACTAGGGTAGCTAGTCATGGAAAGAATATAACACAACCCAACATTTAGTCATCAGATTTTAATTCCTTATCTTATGTGACCATAGTTGAAGCTTTTTCCAAGAATCCTTCTTCCTTTCCTCACATATTTTACCCTAGGAACTTTTATACATAGTTCTTTCATCTTTTCAACCACCTCATATTCCATATGAGGACATATTATATTGACTTCATCTTAACAATATGTTACTATTTCAAGGTGCATACCTTTATGTATCAAGAAGAGATTCTTCTTTTTCAATTTTTCTCATAAAGCATTTAACCATGCTTTCTAAAACTATATGATGACATGACTCAATCTATCAAATACATGCACACATACCTCTTTTCTTCTTTTGGTCATCTAGACATCCTTCGACCTCTTCCTTTCCTTGCTTGAAAGTACTTCACCCATGCCGTACCTCTGTCATCATACAATAATCCTTCTAAACGATGGATCCCACACAAGGTGGAATGGTCAGTGAGACGCTTGCTTCTTCCAAGTAGAGGCAAAACTTCTAATGAAGATTCTAATAGAAGACCTTAATAATCCTCATCCTGCAAATGCTCCTTCCTATAGATGATGTATGATGATTTATTTTCTATGATAGATGGCTTTCTTATGACCACATATACTACTTATCCTTTCAATGAGGTTACTAAGAGATACTTCCTTGCTACGTCCATGAAGACTTCTACTTTAACTCTTCTCTCAAGAATATATAGTGTTGTCATGAGCTCTTGCTTTAGTCGTATTCTTTTAAAATGATGTCATCTCTTAAAATGATGCATACTATCATACAGTGCTTTCTACCATTCTAGCTATTTTCGTAGAACTGAAAAGAACTAGGTGAAGAAGATTATCTTAGTCATAGTAGAGATCTTTCAATTCTTCCTTATTTTATTTCCTCTTCTCAAGTTCTTCCGCTTATTTAGTGAGGTGGACTTCATTCCTTTCTTTCCTTTTCTTGTTTTCCTTCTTTAATTTAGGACAATTTTTCTTATAATGCCCATATTCCTGATAGCCATAGCATTGGACCTTTGATATGTCGATCTTCTTCTTTTGAGGACCAAACTTCCCAAACTTCCTTTTCTCTTGGCCATGGTAGAAAACACTTGAACTTGTTCATTTGATCCAACATCGCTTTTTTCCTTCAACCCGGTTTTTTTAATCTTACATAATGACCAAAGTTCATTGAATTTGGTAGCTTCCTTCTTTCCATAGATGCTTGATACAAAGTTGCCCCATTCCTCCAGTAGTTCATTGAGAAAATTTGTGGTTATTTCTTTGTCAAGCATTACTTCCCCCAACTCTTGTAGTTGGTCTCTTATTTGTGACACCCTCATAAAGTATGAGGCTATTCCTTCTTCCTTTGATATATTCATTTTGTATAGCTCAATTGTCAAGGATATGATTTCTCTAGCATTGCTTATGGAGAACAATTCTACTATCTTTTCATAAATTTCTTTTGATGTGTCCAACTTTGCTACATAAGGTATGAGGGGATCCTTGATGGATTCTATAAGAATATTTTGAGCCCTTATTTCCCATTTCATATACTTTGATAGTGCTTGAGCTTCTTCTCATGATGGTTTGGAGACATTACCATTGACATGACAATTAAATTCATTCTCTACAAGGATCAAATATAACCTCTTTTTCCAAGCAAGGAACTTTGATGACCCAACCAATTTGTTTCTATCCTCGCAAAATGGAGTCATTTTGATAGATTTAGACATAGATATAAAGATACTTACTTGACAAGTGAAGATTCCCCTTTGATGGTGATATCTTCAACTTGATGCCTTTCTTTATGATGTTGATAACATAAGATATCTTCTTGATGAAGATGTCTTCCTTCAAGTATCCTTTGATAGAGATCCTTAACTCAAGGAGAGGGATATCACCTTGATTCCTTGATGATAATGGAAGTGCTTCTTCCTACTTCCCTTGGATGCAGAGAATTAGAGATGCTTCAATGTGTAGTCCTTATTTTGAGTGGATGTAGGGTTAAAGTTTTTATTAACCTTGTGATGATGATTGTAAAATGTGAGCTTCAAGAATGCTTCAAGTGAGGAACCCTTCCTTGGATGAGCTAGGGTTCTCAGTTCTTATTTGATATTCCTTCCTTCAAGATGATGAGAGGATTATTCCTTTGATGATTTCCTTATACTCCCCCCTTAGGTATCCTTTTATTGATGGTTAGATGTCCTCTTTGATCCCTTTCTATGATCCTTCTTCAAGTTGCCTTTCCTTGTCTTGTCACCTTAGCTCTTATACCATGTTGAGAAATCTAGGGTAATTAGATTAGGTTATTTCTCTTACTTTGATAACTTCTTTTCATGTATTTTACTTAACCTAGTTAAATTCTTCTTTCACTTGATTATATTTAGTGTTCTTATCATCAAACAAATACCAAAAAATAAAGAGCAATGAAACAAAAGGACACAATATATAGGCAATCAGCGAGGGCCAACACCTCTCCTCTTGAGAAGAAAATCCACCAAAATTATTCTCTTCTTCTAGAATCTTCAAATGAATAATTCCAAGACATAAGACCCTTGATAAAGACCCCTCCAAGACCAAGTCAAAATTTCTCCTTGATGAGTTTTCTTTCAAGAAATTTTGACCCCAAAAACTTCTTTCACAACATCGACCCCAATAGTTTCTTCTGCAACTTCGACCCCAACAGTGTCTTTTGTAACTTCAACCCCAACAGTTTCTTCTACAACTTCGACCCAATAGTTTCTTCTACAACTTCGACCCAAGAAGTTTCCATCAAATCGACATACCCAACAACTTTCCAGCACTTCAACTTGCCTAACAAATTTCTAGCACTTCGACTTCCCCAACAACTTTCTAGCACTTCAACTTCCCCAAAAAAATTCTATCACTTAGAGTTTCCCAACAACTTTAGAAACCCTAACACAAGAGAGAGATAGAGAGAGAGAGAGAGAGAGAAATAAAACTTTTATATTTGTTTTTCTTCTTCTTATCTTTTATTTTCATCCTTTTCCAACTTATTTCTTGAGGATTTCAAACTTGCTTGATGTGTTTCCAAATGAGCTTGAGTTCCTTCTTATATATAGGCTTTCTAGGGGTACAAATTGTTTCCTTGAGGCTGACTTGATCTTTCATGTAGGCCGACTTGCTTGAGGCACCACGACAAGGTCTTAGAGGCCCTTTGACACTAATTTGAGCCAAATAAGTTTTTCTTTACAATATGTAACATGCCCAAAAGGGTCTTTCATACATGACAATGACCCTTATGACTTATTGACTCAAAGAAAAGCCATAGAAGCACTCAATGGGTGCTTGAACTATAAAATAAATTTCCCTTGAGCATGAAACCCATGGCTTAAGAATGACAATAATAAATTTATTTTTCTCTTTACATCAAATATATAAAAACATGATAACGTATGTCATTATGAAGACCAAAACTAGTTACATATTTCAACATTAGGCATGAACAACTCTAAGCATCCACAGACATGGGATGAGAGTCTTCCCTATGTGCAAAAAAATTATAACAGAGCTCTCCATAGCTCAACATACCACAACTCCTTTGAAGTGGGCCTAGTATTTCAACCATTATGTCCCATTGATGTTGCGCTGCCTTTTTCAACTACGCAAGAAGAATAATCCCATCTTCAGTTTGAAGCTGATAAAGCCACCAAGTTTATTGAGCTATTCAACACATCTACCAATAGATTCACGACATCCTGGAGAAAACCAATGCCAAATTCAAATAACGACATGATCAGCATCAGGTTACCCACAAGTTTCAGGTGGGCGATAAAGTTTTGCTACATCTACAAACAAGAACCTTGTGGGAGCCTAACATAAGCTTCAACCACTCTAATATGGGACTTACACCATCACCAAGGCTATGGGAGACAATGCTTTCGAGCTCAGTATCCCCCCCTTCCTTGGATTGCAACGTATTCAATATGGACCACCTTCGGCCATACTTTCCACCATTGTTGGACACATCAAACATTCTTGAGTAGTAGACACAAACAAATATCTACTCGGACTGTATTAAGCAGGCCACAAATGATCAGATCATGGAAACACAGATCAAGAACACTCACAAACATAGTATCCAAATGTATCAGTTTGTCAAGTTGGACAACTCCTGCACTAAGGCAAGTGGCTCACCAGGGACCAAATTTAATAGAAGTTTCGCCATCTCATGGAGACACAAAACACATTGGGGACCATTACATCTTAAGGGGGGAGGACTGCTCCAAGCAAATATTGGTGGCCACCCATCTATTCCACTTGCACCCCCACCATTGTTTCTTTTAGTTTCCTTAATTGTAGCACAATTTACTAGTTTTGGTAAATTGTTTGGGTCCTAAACTTCCATAGCCATTTTGAGGCCCTAAATGATGTTTTTTTTCGAAAATGGGAAAAGGAAAAATCTGTGGCAGGGGTTTGTAGTCAAAAATTATACTACTCATATAGATATTTCTAATGAGGTATTGTACATGTCAATCATAGATCATATGCCAAAGTTATGACTCTAGGAAGTTTATGTACCAATTTACCCAAACAGGGCCCATAGAATTTTGGTGCTTCATCTCCTAGGGTTAGGTTTTTGGATGTTTAGGGTTTTCCATTGTTTCCCAATAATAAATAGGCCTTCGAGCCTCTTTATTACATAGTTCAAAGGCATGCCTTAAACATATCTTCTCAAAGATAAGCTACCATCGCCCAAGCTAGCTTATTTCTGTTTTACATGGAAACGATTTTCAGTATTTTGTTATCAATCAATTGAAGTCCAATTTTCGTTGTAGATATGTGTTTTCTATTTAAATCTACATTTCATTTCATTCCTGCATAAATTTGGATCACACTCCCTGAGGGCGGAAGCCAAGGGCGAGAATCCATTAAAACAATAGACGACCACATGCTAAATATAATAATGAATCTTTATCATGGTGAATAGTTCATTCATCTAGAGAATTGGTGCTTCAAGTGAATGTTCAAACACAAAGGCCTAGCTAGCAAGAGCCTTCTAGTGTTTGAACCTAGAGGTTGAATTGAGATCTTCTTTAAATAAGAGGGGTTTTGAGGTAGAGGATTCCCCATTTCCTTTGGCACCTCCTTTTAGTTCAACAATGAGGGATATGAGACATATTTCTTGATGCCATAATCTATCCGAGGACTATAACTATAAAGGATTCTTGTACTCTCCCTTGGGATTTGCCAGCTTAAAACATTTGTCCGTAAGCAAAGATACAACCTCCCATTCATAGACCCTGAGGCACAAATATTTTTCAAATAGGGTTTTAACAAATATTGGGAATTTTTGAACCTCAAAGTCATCAGTAGCATCCAACAGCCAAATGGCATGAGGATAAGGAACCAAAGGAACCATCTTAGTACCCTGGTTAGAAATTACATTAACCACTTTGTGGGAATATTGTTGAAGTTGCGTAGACTGCAATGACACCCCATGTCTAGGATCTCTTTGAGGCATCTCACTTCGCATGTGAGGAAGGATATCATCGATTCTAGTGATGCCTAGAGGAGAGGCTGGGGTTTTAGGTGCTTCAACAACACCTACAACCACACTTGTACCTATATCTTCATGGGCATTGTCAATGAAGTTGGAATCGTGAGAACCCCTTATCTGATCAACTGTAAGTAGAAAGTCTATTCCATTATATTAGTTTGACACCTGCCTCATGAACTGAACCTTGGTACTATGCTTGGATCCTCTGGAAGGATGCTTTGTCATCGGGGTTGCAAGAGAAGAGAGTCCCTCAGTGGAAGTGAATAGCAGAATCTTGGTATAAGGGGCGACAATGATGGAGGGTTTCAAAGGGGTGGTGCTCTATATCCTCATGGAAGAATTAGAAGTGGAGAGGAGCGGTGAAATTGTCTCTCGATTCTTCTTTCTAGTCTTCTAAATATCAATTTTCTCTTTGGCTTATAAATATCAATTTCTCTTGATAAGATTATAAAATTAAATCGATATTTATCTTCATAAAATTTTAAAATTAAATCTGTCATTGAAATGTGGGTTAATTTGTTGGGATATAGGTTTACTCTCGATCAAATTATGAGGAGTTTTAGATTCCCGTGAAAAGAAGAAAGAGATTTAAATATTGTACGAGAATATAAATTTATGTTCTATAATTATTGTAATATATGATTTCAATGTTAGAATGAAAAGAAATTTATGTATTTTATGGCCAATGTTGCTTTAATGGTTTTTTTTGTTGACTTAGAATCTTTTAGAATCTAGTGCCAAAGCTTTGTCAAACAATGTAAACTTTGAAACAAGGAATGATACGATTACCCATTTTTTTGAGGTAGCAAAAATATCAATCGATTTTGAAAAGTGTTGATTCATAATACATATATATTTTTTTCGCATACTTTTTGACATTTTAAATTTTTTATGTACACTTATTTTAAAATGTTAGTGATTTACACGCTGTTTTTAAAAAGTGTTGATGTAGCATCAAGCCCTTTTTTTAGAAGACTTATTTTTTGACTTTAAATTTCGTAATGTGTTAAATGTGAATAATTATTTTCTGAATTTAACAATTTTTGAAGTACTCCTATTCTTCATAATTTTTTGTTTTTGTTTTTGTTTTTTTTTTTCTAGTGAGATCTTTAGTCTTTTGCATGGTAAAAAGAACAGGTCGATATTTCAAAGTTTTTATCTTCTATATATTTATATATCGTTAATTAATTTTTCAATGCAAATCGAATAATTGTCTCTAAAGAAACAATTGACATAAAAATACACATTTGGTGTTGGGAAAAATATTGAGAGGGGAGGTGGGGGAGGGAGGGGGCATGAATCAGTATTTTCAAAATAAAAAACTTTTCATTTCATATTCTAATTTTTGTACGTGACTTTACTGAAAGGAACCCACGTGTGTATGCGACTGTTCTTAAGACAACTAGTGTACATCTAGTAAACTTATGTTTTAGTTAATTCATCATCTGTTTATCTTCAACCAGTGCATCAATACTTTATTAAACATTAGATAGACAGTAACCATGTGAAATAAGAACAAAATAAACCATCACACATAAGAAAGACCCATGAACACCAAGAAGGTGGAAACCCAATGTGAGAAAAAAACCACCTATTGTTGTCGTCTCTATTTTCTTTTAATATAAAGAAAATATTTTTGCAATCTTGTACTAGTGCATACTCATACTAGTATGCATGCACCCACCTACAAAAGGCTACAACCTTCGCTTGTTCTCCAGCTCCTACTGGAATGGAGCTTCAACCCATTGGCTCTTGTACTGGTGTAAACTTGTACCAGTTTGCAGGCACGATCCTACAAAAGGCTACAACCTTCACTCATTCTCCAACTACTACTGGAAGGGAGCTCTAAACTCCTGATCTGATTTACTAGCTACCACTGGAAGGAAGCTCCAACTCCCTCAACTCTGGGGATCACGTTTCATAAATTTTCATACTTGATCCACCTACTACAACACATTATAACTTGTAGGCCATGTTTCATCAAATTTTTAGACTGGGCGCACAACTAACATTTGAGCTCAATATCGATCATCAATCTGTAACTCATCACTGTAACGCAATCATCAAACTCTGACACAATTGAATCAATAAATCACTGAAACCCAATCAACTGAAACTCAATCAAAAAATCAACCAACCAACTAGCACAGTCACATGACTATAAAGAGAATACTAGACAACTTACAGTACATCACATGAACCAGATTTTGTTACTGCAAACCCTAATCAACAATCTGTCAAAATGTATACGCTACTTTAGAGTAGCAAACCCGTGTGTGTATGCACCTTTCATGAAGAATACCTGCGTACAGATCTTAAACTTCTGAAAACTAAAAGCTGGACCATTGTTGTTATGAACCAAACACTAAATTATACTCATATCTACTGCAACATTCTGAACCAACCACAGAATCGTTTCTGAGATTCAATCACAATCAACAAGTAATCTCAACATTCTTCAATCAATCAATCCACAATCAAAACATCATTGTTTAAGCCTGAATTATCAACAAGACTTCATTGGTAGACGACAAAAACACATCAAAACTGATAAAACTGAGCAGAGATCCTTTTCATCAAAACCCTACTTTCTGTATGCGCTTTCATCAAAGCATATCCGTGTGTGTATGCACTTTTCAGGATCCAAACCCATGTGTACGCGACTTACCAGAAACATATCCACGTGTTTACGTGTCTTGTAGGCTATAAAACCCATGTACATATATGCAGATTCAGAGTCAAATCTTCGCTACAACACAAAACTTCAAACATACCCAGATTTCGACATCCACAGAAAAAACATGAATTAAGTCGCCATCAACACAAATCAAATCATCCCATAATCATGATTGTCATCTTAGATCTAGTAGATCCAATCCATCATCAAACTCATAGGTGGATACTTAGTTTAGATTAAGTAAAGCATCAATAACCCATATCATGCATATTTTCCTTAGATCTAACTATTCATAATATTTCCATCACTTGCACATATACTATCACTTCGAGCTTCATCACCTTATATAGCTTAGCCTTTATCCAATACCACAGGTCAAAACCATACTCCAGCCGATGGTTTTCTTAGATGGGATCAAAATATCTGTTGCTGGGCTCAATACTACAAGGCAATACCATGGTAAGGACCCTTGGTATTTGGAATACCATGGTGCAAAAATTTTATGCACCTTTTATTCTTCATACTCGCGTGTGTACGTTGATTTGCTTAACAAAACCCGTGTATACTTCTTAAAATTTCAACATTATCATACCTCTGCCTATGAATTGCTATGCCTTTTCCAACACACTATATCTTATCTATAAAACACTTTGTCACATCTTGTTTATATCTTAAACAAGTAGGTTACCATCAATAGACAACTCATCAAGTAGGTTGTCGTTCATCAGGTAAGTTGTCATCAAGGAAAAATCATCAGGTAAGTTTCCATCAAGGACAACACTTAATTCATAATGCCAACATTTTGAACATAAATATAACAAAAAAGCTACACATTTGAGAATTTGTTTCTAAAAATGACATGACAAAATCACAATTTTTATAGGAAAAAAATAACAAAAAATCGGTTAAAATAATAGCTTTTTTATGAATTTCATGTCAAAAAGTAATAATAATCATAATTTTTCTCGAAAAATAATGATTCACATAAAAATTAAAGTGAAAACCACATAATACAAATATTGAACATATAACAACATTAACTGAATACTTATTCTTCTCATAAAATGTCAAAGTCAAAACATTACAAGTATAACTAATTAATGGTTACAAAAAATGAGCTTTATTTCCAAGCATAACTTAAATTTAATAAAAAAATATCACGTAATCCATACTCTTGATCTTCTAGAGTTTCATCATGTCTTCTTCCACAATATTTTCTTCTTCAGTTTGCTCATTTTCCTCTTTTGATGGATCTTTAATGTCCACGAATCTCCCACTGCATTCCTTTCCACTCATTCCATGTAATGGTGGTTGAGGTTCCTTTACCTTTTTTGCCACATGTGATTCATTAAAATCCCCTTTTCTCAACCCAACTTCTTGCATTGCCTCTGGAAGAAATTGAAGAGCATTTATTCTTTGCTGAATAAATTTGCATTGTACTGGGTCTTTTTAAATGGCAATGCAATTTCTTCCTTTTTGTAGGAAACATGCTAGTGTTGTAACTAATGATCAAGCATGAAATAAATAATTAAGTAAATTAGTATAATCTTATATAAATTAAGAAAGAAGACATTGAAATTCAATTTTAAGTAATAAAGCTTACTTGAGCCTGATAATAAATGCAGAACCTAATCTCCTTCATTTGAACATAAGTCTATAAGATAGTTAAACAATGATTGTGTTTTTTTATAAATGTTAACTATTTACCCTTTTTCTTCTTTATCTTCATATGTTAGTTTTTTTATAACATCATAAACCAATACTTGGTTATGGCTCTTTCCGTCCACCCAATTAAGAAACATGGCTTATAGCTATCATCTTTTGTCCAACTTTCAACATGGATGAACTCATAATCACTTATAATTGGTTGATCTCCATGTTTAATAAGATTTGAATTTTTCCTATAACATGAAATTGTAAAAGTTCAATTAACTTGTAAATAAATGATTTTTTTAACATTAGTCAAACATACAATTTCAACATGTTACGAAGTAAGATGCATCCTTGAGTTCGCTTTTCCCGTGAAGCTTGTCAATAACATTGAAAATTGTGTGTCTGAATGAAATGTCATAAATATCCATAATGGTGATGTTGTGACTTCTACAAATCCCACAACCACTTTACTTAGAGCTTGATAAGTATAAGGGTCACTACCATAGTCAATTTTTGGGATATTGAAACCATAAGGAATATATGCAATAACTAGGGAATAATCATTTTTAAGTATGACTTTAATAATGTGTTCACAATAACCTTGTATTATTTGATATTGAATAGTCTCAAGCCCATTCCAAATGAAATGAGTAAGACTAGGATCAAGTTCAACATTACTAAGATGATGCTTTCTCAGTCTCTCCATCTTAATTTCTTCAATAAAGCTTCTGAAACTATCTAGTGCTCCATTTGCATCCTTATTCAAGTTTAATGAAATAAATAAATATAT
>APFE030943218.1:108374-141541 GCA_000404065.3 Pinus taeda | reverse complement strand
ACTTATGACCTTTAGTGTATTTTCTATCACAACTGTAACAAAGCCCTTTTGCTCTTTTTTCTTCCAATTGTTGTGGTGTCAAACTTGTAGGCCATGGAGGGCTAGGAGTAACATTACTTCCATATTTATAGTGGTGATTGGTAGGCTTCCTTGTTGCCATACTTTTGCTTTCAATTTTTCTTGCCAACTTGAATGCCTTTTCTAATGAGTTAGGTTCCTAAAGGTGAACCTCATGTTGGATGTTATCCTTTAATGTCCCTATGAACACATCAATACTATGCTCCTTTCGAATATCTTTTACCCTTATATTCATTTTTTGGAAGTCCTCAATGTGCTCCACCATTGAACCTTTTTGTTTGAGATTTATCAATTGGCTCAAAAAGGTGTTGCTTTTTGTATCCTCATAATGTGCTATTATTTCTTCTATAAAAATTGCCCAAGTGACAATTTGTTTACGAGAAAAAAACCATTTATACCATACAAACTGATTGGGTTCCAAATATAAAGTCACAAAGAGTACCTTTTGTATGTTTTTCACATTACAAAGATCGAAATATTGCTCCATATGTAGTATCCATGTTATGAGATCCTTGCCATCAAAATTCCTCATATTGATATTTGGAACATGGTGGGTCTTCAATCCAATGTTAGATTCTACGAAATCATGACTAACATTTCTTTTTTTCTCATCATGAGTTTCCTCTACTACCTTTTTGCCATTAGGAAGCATTTCTTGTAGCAACGTTTCCAAACCTCCTTTCAAACCTTCCATGTCTTTCTTCAGATATTCAATGTTTACTTCTAAACCATCCATCTTAGCTTCCACACAATTATTTAAACCATCCATCTTAGCTCCATGCCTTTCTTTAAACCATACATCTTAGCTCCATGCCTTTCTTTAAACTATACATCTTAGCTTCTGTTACTTTTTGTGAGAGTGAAATTTGTTACACTTGGTCTCTTAATTTTGATATATCATGATGCATTTCTTCCTCTTCTTCATGTCATGTTAGAAATCCCAAGTTTCTTACTATGTGTTTCCATTTTCTTTCTTCAGGGCATCAAATAATGATAATTATGATTCACTATGTGCTTTGAATTCCTTCAAACTAATTTCTCAATCCAAACATATGCAAAATCTTAAAAAGACTACACAACGTTTTTGACTTTGTAGGAGCTCAATATTGAATCTATGATATCTCTGTAATTTTGGATCTCCAAGGTCTAAAATTTCTTACTATGGTAGCCCTCCGAGTCCTCATTCCAACCCTTCAATTCTAATTAGGATTGGATTATCCAAGAAAGAGTTATTCCAAATCTCCCACGATGACCTGATTATAGACTGGTTCAGTAGAGCGAACTTTTATGAAGTGCCATGTGTCACTGTTTCGACCTTCGAATCTGAAACCAATAAACATAAAACTATAGTCCATTCTCTTTCTGTACCATTTTATGAAATTTCAATCTAATGCCTAGAGAGAAAGTTATGACGATTTTCCCCAAGTCACGTGTTTGAGATATAATTCGGGAGCCTACGAAAACCCTAACTTCCTTAGATCATATCTCTGAAAATATTGTGAGACAAGATCTGAAATTCAGACCTAAGGCTCATCATGATTTCATATCCAATGCCATGGTGACTTGTTTGAAGCAGAAAAACCCTAGAATCCAAAGATCTGATACCAATTGTTATGCAAGCAGCTCTAAAAATAGAAGAAGGGATAGAGAAACAACTTCAAAATCAGCCTCTTCGAGGGGGAAACCTCCCGTACATTACAAAAATGAACAATTCTTTTATGATACAAATGAAAAGACCTCCTTTCTATATATATAGGATTCTAATGGTTAAAAATATAGTCAAATTTGACATAATTTTAATAATGTAAGGGAACAACAATAACAATAGTGGGCTTCTATGGGGAACAATAATAACAATATGGGGACAACATGGGCACAACAATAACAATAAGGGGTTACAATGACAATAATAATAAGGGAATACACTAGTATTATAGGGACCTAACATAAGTAAACAATGGTCATGATAATGTATTTGTGTTTCCATCTTGATTTTGGATGTATTTCTTCGATGAAATCAAATCCCCACTACTAGAATGAAGCTTGAACCTCGATTAGTTTTAGTGGAAAATATTTAGGCTTCTCCTTTCTTGCAAATAACTAACACTCGAGACAAGCTTGAACAAAAATATTTGTATCCTTCAAGAGGGAGGTCTAATAGAATCATGCACTCAATATTTTGTGAGTCAAGACCTTCCATGGCTGATGTCCTTTGCATGCTCCTCAATCAGAATTTGATGTGATTTCTAATGCTTGGTCCTTAGTTACAGAAATGAGCAAAACTCCAATGGGATCCTTCCAGAATAATCCGTCAGCAAGAATGCAGTATTTGATTGCTTTTAGTTTTAAATTCCCGCATTTTCCCTTTAGGATCTTGGGTGGACATTGAAAATTCTACAAAAATAAGATGATATCTTGATACCATGGATAATTTTGGACTTTTGATAGCTCCTTCAACATGTGTTCTTGTTGATTCCTTCTATTCGGTGGGAAGGGTACTTGTGGGTTCCTTCCTACTGAGAAAGAGAGGTTCTTATGGATTCTCTCGTCTAGGATGAAAGGGTTCTTATGGATATCTTCATCTGAGGAAGGAGGTTCTTGTGCATTATCCTCTACATAGATATTACAAAGGTATTCATTAGTTCATGTCTCCAGTGTAACATGATTAGCCTCAATTAGTAGCCTAGCTAGTCCTTGAACCTTGACCAACTTAATAAGATTAATTTCCAAATCATTTTCTTGTAGATTTGCTATCCATTTCTCTCGTCAACCATCACTATCATGTTGATCCGTACTTATGTAGGAATGCAACAAAATACAGATATAAACATAACATAGATATGCAACAAAAAATAAACTTCATTTCATTAATATCAAAGAACTGAAATACGCTTATATACAGAATGGAAATAAACTAGCTTGGGTGATGGTGGCTTATCTCTGAGAAGAGATGTGTCATCTACATGCCTTGGAACTATGTGAAAATGAGGCTCGAAGGCCTATTTATTATTGAGAAATAATGGAAAACCTTGAATATTAAAAACATTTTCGGAATAAATCACATTGGAAGATTTTGGTCAATGCGTTTTGAACCAACCACTATGGTTCATCTTCAGGACAAGATGAAGAATCAAATGAAGGAAATAGGATAAATAGGACGACAGATCATCCTAATGGTTATAAGGAACCGACTATATTTGACTTGGAGAGGAAAAGGGAAATATTTATTTTTTTTTCTTTTTTCTTTATTATATATTTATTTTTTTTATTATTATGATTGTTTAATTTTAACTAATTATTTTAAATAATTCTAACCTTAAACATCCAAAACCTAACCCTAGGATATGAAGCACCAAAGCTATGGGCCCCGTTTGGGTAAATTGGTACATCAATTTCTCGGGTTCGTAACTCTGGCATATGGTCTTCGTTTGACACGAACTCAAAAAAATGTTGTTTAGGGCCTCAAAATGGCTCTGGAAGTTCAGGACCTGAAAAACTGCTAAAAATAGTAAGTTGTGCTACAATTAAGGAAATTGAAATAAAAAATGGTTGGGGTCCAAGTGGAATAAGAAGGTGACCACCAATATCCACCTAGATGAATCCTTCCTCCTTAGGAAGCAATGGTCCCTAGTGCATTGAGTGCCTCCATGAGATGGGGAAACTTCTACTAAACGTGGTCCCTAGTGAGCCACTTGCCTTGGTCAAGAGTTAGCCAGCTTTGAAAACCCGATACAGTTGGATCTTCTGCTAGTGAGTGTTCTTGGTCTACGTGTCCATGATTTGATTAGTTGTGGCTTGTTCCACGCAGTCTAGGTTTAGCTAGGTTGGTGTGAGTTTTTCTACAATGTCTTATGTGTCTAGTAATAGTGGAAAGTATGGCCGAAGGTGGTCCACATTGAACACTAGGCACAGGTGATCCAGGTGGATCTCTAAAAGTACCAGTGGCATGGCAAGAAGGCCCAAAATGAAAACTTGTAGAAATTCTACAAACTTAGCATTGGATCGAAGTGCTCATCATCCTAATTCCAACGGTGTGAATGACACTCAAATCCGAGTTCATATGAAGAAGTTATAGCAAGTCAAAGTTTATGTTTGACTTGGATAGGTGGAAGGAGGAGATGACGTGGTAGACACTCTCAATGAACGGGGAAGTGCCAAGTGGTAGGATGTCATTGGTCTCGCATATCACAGATTGTAGAAAGAAGAGGCTACGAGTTAAATAAAATTGGCCCCAAGCAAGCATGGTTGTGATGTGATCAAATCGCAATCGCCCATCACAAAAGGAAAAGGTGAAAGAATTGGCCCCCGAAACAAGTCCTGATTGCGATGTGATATATCAAAATCGTAGAATTATGTTGCGATTTGGAATATCGCATTCACATTTCTCAAAGGGGAAGCAGTTGCATGTTGTACTAATTTTGGTTTCTGCCGATTGTGATTTGCAATATGGACTCCCGGACCCAATATATTATATATCGCGATTAAGAGTTCGTCAAGTTTGCGGTTATCACAGAGCGCCTGATGTATGGGCTTTTAGTCTGTCTACCAATTGGAAACGCCAATGGGAAAAACAATGATAGTAAAAGGTCGCAAGGTTAAATGTGCAGTTAAGTTTTTTTCCATATTTATAAGGTTTGTTACCACATATTATGTGGAACCCGAGATCCTTTGTATTAAAGAAAACAAACCCACCTGCTAAACTTATTATTGGCATAGAACTCCCCAGGAATTGAGAGATTTACCACGAGCATATATAAAGGACTATCTACATTGGAGAGACAAAAAAGAACTCACCAATAGTTCAGAAATTTACGCAGCAGTAACCCGACTTGGCAATATGGGTTAGAAC
This sequence comes from Pinus taeda, assembly GCA_000404065.3. Taxonomy (NCBI): domain Eukaryota; kingdom Viridiplantae; phylum Streptophyta; class Pinopsida; order Pinales; family Pinaceae; genus Pinus; species Pinus taeda. The sequence continues at coordinate 136,614 of APFE030943218.1, read as the reverse complement.
CTCGCCTTGATTAGCAGGGAGGTTCCAAGAAGGTGTAGAGAGCCCAATTATCTGAATTGGGTGTTCGAATAGGCATTTTTGCACGATTTTTTTCCAGGATTTTGGTGGTACTGGCTGTTTTTGAAGCTGGGCTCTCCATACTTTGTCCATATTCTAGCTTGGAGGTATAATGATTGTAAATGAATGTTGCTTGTACTTTCATCTCTTTTTATACCACTAAATCAAAGAAGGCCTCCCCACTATTGAGTAGGGCCCAAAGACGTAGTCCAAATTGGACAAACTCCGTAATAAAATATTTGTGTCATGGTTTCTTGCTTATCATGTTATTTCCAAATTGTTTTATGTCCTTTTAAGTTCAATGGTTAATAATCTATATTTCATGTAGTTCTGATGTGTCTATAAATAAAAGATCTTGGATCAAGTTTGGTATCAGAGTAAGTCTTTGTTAATACAAATTGCATGAGTATATGCTAACTCGAAACAATCTACAAAAAGGAGAAGGAATGCTTAATTACTTTGATCTTGAAGCAGGACATGCAAATTGAAGAAGAAACATGGAAAATGAAGAAGCTCATTGGGAAGAGGAACATAATTTCTGCAAGGTATTTGACAATATGGAAGAGAAAGTGGATAAGTTATTTTCAGAGTATTGAGAAGGCACTTGGGCATGAGAAGCAAGATACCAATGACAATAGGTAAGAAAATCATGAAGATCGTGGAGAAGAGCCTCCTCCCTCTACTTATTCAAGTGATAGTTCTCATCACTCTAATCATGATTCCAAACATACACCTAAGAAACCATTCTTCTAGCTAGATGTAAAGTTTGAACTGCCCATGTATAATGGAGAGTGTAGTGTAGAAAAACTTAATAATTGGATAAGACAAATAGAGGTTTACTACTGATTCAGTAGATCAAAGAAGATGAGGAAAAGGTCCACTTAGCATATCTTCTGCTGAGTGGCACTGCTCTCGTTTGGTGGGAGATAAATTTGCAGAAGGGCAACAAGAAGACGAGTAACCTTCTTTCCTCTTGGTCTATTTTTATTTCTACATTGAAAGACCAATTTTATCCTTTGGGTTATAAACAAAAGGCACTAATGGAATGGAAATATCTAAGGAAAGGTAAAGGCCAAAATGTGTAAAGCTTCACTGAAGAATTTTGGAAACAAACATTGAATTTGGGCATCTCATAAGATGCGCTCAAGATTGTAACTAAGTATGTTGGTGTACTACATAGTTACATCAGACACTCACTGTTATTGTTCTAGCCTACAATGATTGATGTAGCTAACGTAAAGGCGATTCATCTTGAAAGTCGTGGCAAGAATGAAAGAGATGATCAAGCCAAGAAAACATCAGTCATCCCTCATCATGGAAAATTCTAGAAGAAAGGTAATGGGAAGGATAAGAAGACAGTCACAATCAAGAAAGAGGATGAAGCAATGCCATCTTGCACGCACTGCAAGAGAGAAGGTCATGACAAGGATCACTGTTGGAAGCTACATCCGGAGCTGAGACCAAAGAGATTCAGTGGAAAGAGCAAGCAAAAGACAGCGGCAGCAGCACAACAGGACCTTGGATTAGATTTCAGTGATGAGACATTAATCACAGTCGTAGGCGCAAAATGCACTCCTTTTGTTAGTAATAATTTTGATTTAATGGCAAGTACTAGTTATTTGAATGAGCCTATAAGTAATGAGAAAACAGAATTGAATTATTCTACATTAGAGTTATTATAAAACACACAAAGGTGTAAACTTGGTTCAATTCAGGTTCCCAAGCAAATTTAATCTCATGGTCCTTAGTGAAAAAGTTAGGCCTCCAAACTAAGCCTCATCCGTGTCCATACCCGCTTGGTTGGGAAAGCGATAAAGAAAAATTACAAGTAACCAAGCAGTGTAGGGCCAGATTTGTTATTTCTTCCAAATTAGTTGATGAGGTAGAGTTAGATGTTGTCCCTTCGAAAATTTGTGGAATTATCTTGGGAAGTCCATATCTGTATGACAGAAAGGAAATTTTCTTTTGGCACGAAAATAAATACCACTTGACGAAGGATAGGGTGGAATATATAGTTAGAGCTCATCATACGAAAGTTAGCACTAGCCTTGTAAGTGCAGGATGAATTAAACAACTAGTTAATTCCAGTAAAGGGTGCATGCTCATGGTAGTGAGAGAGAAAGAGGTCGAGATGGCTAACACTTTCAAAGGTTGTGATCCTGATCATAAGAAAGAATTGTTTAAAATTATTTATGACTATGATGGATTTTTTCAAGAACTGAGAGGATTTCCCGCAAAACAGGAAATCCAACATGAGATCCATTTACAACAGGATGCTCCTTTACTAAATATTAGCATGTACAGGATTTCTTCTATCAAGATGGAAGAGATCAAGAAATAGGTGTAGGAGTTGCTAAATCAAGTGGCCATGAAACCGAGTTCTTCTTCGTGCAGCTCATCGATTGTGTTGGTGCCAAAGAAAGAGGACACATGGAGAATGTGCGTAGACTACTGGGTGCTAAATAGAATTACGGTAAAGAATCGAAACCCTCTCCCTCGCATTTATGAATTATTAGATCAGTTGAAAAACATTGTCTATTTTACAAAATTGGATTTGAGTAGTGGATATCACCAGTTTAGAGTTGCAGAACAAGAAATTTGAAAGACTCCTTTCCAAACCAAATAGGGGTTGTTGGAATGGATGGTGATTCCATTCGAACTGTGTAATGCTTTGGCCACGTTTATGAGGGTAACGAATGATCTGTTTAGGCCTTTTCTTGATAATTTTGTGCTTGTATATCTGGACAATATTATTTTGTATAGTAGCACATGGGATGAACATGTATGTCATGTGAAGAAAGTGCTTGATGATTTGAAACATGAAAAACTGTATGTAAAGCTATCAAAGTGTAAGTTTGGGAAGACCTCTTTGGTTTATTTAGGTCACATAGTTGGTAATGGGAAATTGAAAATAGATCCCTCTAAGGTAGATGTGATTATGAAATGGTATAAGCCCGCAAATGTTATAGAGGTCCAAAGCATTTTGGGCACAATACAGTATTGGAGAAGGTTCATTGCGAACTTATATGTTATCGCAGCCCTCTTACATGCATTGAAAAGTGTGAAGCAAGCCTTTTGGTGGGGAGGAAAGTAGCATAAATCCTTCAACACGCTGAAGGAGAAGATCAGCACAACACCAGTGCTAGTCTTACCAGACCTTCAATAACCTTTTGAGATTGAAACAGATACCATAGATATGCCATTGGTGCTGTATTGATGCAGCAAAGGAAGCCTTTATGTTACCATTCAGAGACTTTCTCCCAGGCTGTTGTGAATTATCCCACATACGATAGGGAGTTGTACACCTTGGTTCAAAGTGTAAAGAAGTGGAAACACTACCTGATTAGCAAGGAGACCATCATCCATACGGATCATCAACCCTTATAGTACCTTCAATCATAGACCAATCTTCAACAAGCCCATCATTTTAGATGGATGAGATTCCTCTAGTAGTTTCATTTGGTAATAAAATACAAGAAGGGCGCCAACAACAAAGTAGTTGATATGCTTTCTCGCCCTCCTGTTTTTGCACCTATATTTTTGAAAAATGCCTCTTTATCATTAGAAGGTTATGTTGAACAATATGCTAACGATGATGATTTTAAAGAGATTTATGCAAAAGTGACTCATGGAATGCAGGTGGAAAATTATTATTTGTAGGGAGAACTATTGTATCACCTTGGAAAACTATGCATACCCATTGATGAAAGGGTACTTGTAATCTGAGAGGCTCATACCTCTCTTGTGTCTGGTCATTTTGTGGTTGAAAAAAATTTATGTCATTTACAGAGGTCTTTTTTTAGGCCTCATATGAAAAACATTGTGACTCACTTTGTAAAGGGTTGTGTTTTATGTTCTGTTTCAAAGCCCTCTAATAGAAAACTTGGGCTTTACACACCACTCCCTATTCTAAGTCGACCATGGGAAAGTGTGTCCATGGATTTTGTAGGTGGTTTTCCTATGTCTAGGAAAGGTCACGACTATTTGTATGTTGTCATGGATCGTTTTAGTAAAATGTGTATTTTAATGCCTTGTAAAAAGAAGGTCATTGGTGAGAAGACTTCTTATTTTTTCTTTCAGCATTTTTGGGTCCATTTTGGGTTGCCCACATCTATTATGTTAGATCGAGACTCTCACTTTCTTGGAGAGTTCTTGACCAGCTTGTGGAGGATGATGGACACTAAACTGAAAAGAAGTACGACATTTCATCCACAGACTGATGGGTAGACAGAGGTCGTCAACCGCACCATGGTACACTTGTTGCGAGGCTATTGTGGAAAACATCCCAAGTTGTGGGATGAACAACTTCCTTATGTGTAGCATGCATACAATCAAGCAGCACATTCATCCACACAGAGCTCACCATTCAAGACATGTTTAGGTTATATTACAAGGGATCCCTTAGACACAGTCTTTGGGAAAGATGAGGATGGCAATGGACGAGATGATAGGATCAAAGCACACAATTTTATTCAGTGGATACAGGTGATTAATTAGGCAATATAGTAGTAATTGGAGAAAAGTCAGGCTCAGTATAAATCTAAACATGATAAACACTGAGTTGACCATCAGTTTCAAGTTGGGGACAAGGTATGGCTCCACATCATAAAGGAGAGTGAAGGTAGAAGGGAAGAAATTGAGACCCATTCGATATGGTCGCTTCACTATATTGGCAAAGATTGGAGACAATGCTTTTTGTCTTGACTTGCTCACTTATATGCAAATGTACTCACTTGTAAATGTTGAAAACCTGAAGCTTTATGAACCTCCATTGATTATGAATACCAAAGAGGTTGCAAAGATTCCTACAGTGGATTCTTTTTCACCAGAGTATCTAAAAAAGTTTCCCGAAGATCTCATTCTCGACAAGAAAACCAAAACTTCATGACGGGGAGATGTGGAGTACATTCATGCTGGGCTCAAAGGAATGCATCTCAGTAAAGGTCGATGGATGGAGAAAGAAAAAGTGAGGGAGAAATTTCCTCACTTTCCAATAGACTGAAAAGGATTTTGGCGGTCCAAAATCTCTTAGTGCGGAGGATTGATCTAGATAGATCTCTAAAAGGTACCAGTGGCATGGTAAGAAGGCTCAAAACTCAAAGTGGTAGAAAATCTATAAAATTAGCATCGGATCGAATTTCTCATCATCCTTATTCCAATGGTGTTAACGACACTCAAATCTGAGTTCATATGAAGAAGTTAGATCAAGTCAAAGTTTATGTTTAACTTGGACAAGTGGCAGGAGGAGATGAAGTGGCAGACACTCTCAGCGAATGGGGAAGTGCCAAGTGGTAGGCTACCATTGGTCCTGCATATCACATATCACCAAAGGAAGAGGTTGTGACTTAAAGAAAATTACCCCCAATTAAGCCATGGTTGCGATGCGATCAAATCGCAATCGTGCATCACAAAAGGAGAAGGTGAAAGAATCGTCCCCCAAAGCAAGTCCTGGTTGTGATATGATATATCACAATCATAGAATTATGTTGCGATTTGTGATATCACAATCACAAAATTATGTTGCGATTTGTGATATCACCATCGCATTTCGCAAAGGGGAAGAAGTTTCATGTTGCACTAATTTTGGTTTCTGCTGATTGCAATTTGCGATATGGACTCCTAGACCCAATGTATTATATATCACGGTTAATAGTACCTGGGGTCTGCGGTTATCATAGGGAACCTTATGTATGGGCTTTTATTCTGTTCGCCGATTGGAAAAGCTGATAAGAAAACACAGATAGTAAAAGGCCGCCAGGTTAAATGTGTGGTTAAGAGTTTTTCCATATTTATAAGGTTTGTTGCTACATATTATGTGGAACCTAAGGTCCTTTTTGTTAAAGAAAACAAACCCACCTGTTAAACTTGTCGTTGGTTTAGAACTACCCAAGAATCGAGAGATTTACTGCCAACATATATAAAGGAGTATCTGCATTGGAGAGAGGGGAAGAGATTGACCGATAGTTCAGACCTGTATGCAGTAGTAACCTGACTTGGCAGCAAGGGCTAAGACCTTGTGTTGAGAAGCAAGGAGGTCTTGATAAGGTGCAGAAAGCTCAATTATCCGAACTGGGTGTTTGGATAGGCATTTTTGCATGATTTTTAGCCAGGATTTTGGCGGTACTGTCTATTTCTAAAGATGGGCTCTCCATTCTTTGTCCATATTCCAGCTTGGAGGTATAAGGATTGTAAATGAATGTTACTTTTACTTTCATCTCTTTTTATGCCACTTAATGAAATAAACCCTCACCACTATTGATCAGGTCCCGGAAACATAGTCCAAATTGGACGAACTCCATAATGAAATATTTGTGTCATGGTTTATTTCTTATCATGTTATTTCTGCATTATTTTATGTGCTTTTAAGTTCCATGGTTAATAAGCTCTGTTTCATGTAATTCTGATGTGTCTATAAGTAAAATATCTTGGATCAGTAGGCTGAGGAATGGTGGGATGCTGAGCTCAAAATCATTTTCTCCTACAGTCTTGGTGATTGTGTATGGTCCATATCAAAACGAGTGAATCTTGTGGTTGGGCATAGTGAGGCTCTCCTTCTGCAAATGTAGCCAAACTTGGTTTCCTACCTAGAAGTTGTGTGGCACTTGATGTTGATCATGGCGCTGCTTTTACTTAGCATTGGCTCTATCCAATATGTCATGGACCTACTATTGGATGTGATGAATGCACTCAATGAAGTTGCTAGCCTTATTAGCTACAAAATGGACATGAACCAAATCTGCCTGAGCAGTTGCAAATGGTATGGCTACATCAATGGGACATAATGGTTGGAATCCCAACCCCACTTGAAAGGGGATGTGGCCAGTTGGGATATGGAGAGCTATGTTGTAGTTGTGCTAGACATCGGGGAGACTCTCATCCCATGTGTGAGGATTCTTTGAGTTGTGCATCCACATAATGTGCATGTTCCTCTTGTTGACGACATCTGTTTGGCCATCAGTTTGGGGGTAGAAGGCTGTGGACTTAATGAGCTTGGTCATGGACAAGTGGCTCGACAAAAATATACTCAAAAACCTATTGTTCCGATTTCAGATAATGGACTGTGGGATCCTAAAGTGTATCCACACTCGTTCAAAGAAGAGCTTAGCAATGGCTTCTGCGGTGATACTCTTTTTGCAGGCCACGAGAATGGCCATCCTAGAGAATCTTATGATGACCATGAAAACGCAATCATTACCATGCTTAGTAGAAGGAAGGCTCGATATGTAATCCATGGAGATGGATTCCCAAGGCAGACTAGGAGTAGGTAGAGGATTATATAGAGTTTTCTTCTTAATCATTGGTTTGAAAATGGTGCAAGTAGTGTAGGACCTGATGTACTTCTCAAGATCCTATCAAAGGTTTAGCCAATCAAAATACTTCTACAGCACCACTACTGTTTTCTTGACTCTGAAATGTCCAGTGACCCAACAGTAGTGTGCCTCCCAAATCATCTTGCTATGCTCGCTTGAAGGAACGCAGAGGTGTCCTAAGTGGAATAAGAGTATGCCCTAGAGGTGAAAATATGGAATTTGATTGCCTTCCAGGAACATTTGGTATGTGTTCCAAAATTCTAGGTTGCTCTTGTAAAGATGTGGCCATCCTGAAGTCTCATGCCCACAAGAGTCGATCACAGTGGTCAGTGCCATAACCGATGGTCAGCCGAGACAACTTGTGAAATTATTTGTGCTTCCCTTCTTGTACTTGATGTTCAAATGGAATTGTTGCATATATGTGCACCATTTATGATGGAGAACATTCTATAACTTTCCTTGCGTCTGTATGAAGTGCAGGGGTCAGTGATTTGTGTGGATGACTGTTTCCTTCCGCAAAATGTAAAGTTTCCATTGTCAGCATGCCTGCACAATGGAATACATCTCTTTGTCATAAGTGGGATACTTTTGGACTATATCTGAAAGTGTCTCGCTGTGATATGCCACCTGATGCCCTTGTAAGGTAAGAATGCACCAATAGCATAGTCAGATGTGCTTATCTCAATTTCAAATAGTTGTTGCAGGTTTGGAAATCTAAGCACTAGTGCAGAGAAGAGGCGATGCTTCAACTCAACAAACTCCCTTTGTTGGGATTCAAACAAAAAGAAATTTGTTTTCACTCAGCCCTTGGTGACTTGACTCAAGGGCTAAGTAATATGAGAGAATGCCAACATGAACATGCGATAGAAATTAGCAAGACCCAGGAAACTACGAAACTCTGTTAAAGTGGGTAGGGTCGGAAAATCACAAATAACTTGTATCTTGGTTGGGTCCACATGCACAACTCGATCATCAATGATGTACCCCATATATTGAACCCGAGTCATATCAAAAGGAAATTTCTCCAAATTGGCACATAATTTGTGTTTTCGCAGGGTTTGGAGGACCTGTCGGATATGGTGAATGTGCTCTTCCCAACTCCGACTAAAGATCAGGATGTCATATAGGTACACTAATACAAACGAGTTGGTGAAGGGCTGAATGATGTCATCCATAATCTACATGAAGGTTGCAAGGGAATTCTTTAAGCCAAAAGGTATGACTAACCATTCCAAAAGGCCCTCCTTAGGTTTGAAGGTGGTATTTCATACATCAAAGGGTTCAATAAGTACCTAGTGATAACTAGACTTCAAGTCAATCTCGCTAAAGTATTTGGAACCCTTGAGCTAGTCCATAGGGTCATCAATCTATGGGATTTGATACCTGTTTTGGACAATAATCTTATTCAACACTCGATATTCAATACAAAGCCTCCAGGTTCGATCCTTCTTTTGTACCAACATGGTCGTGCTCCCACTGTGTGATGAACTTGGCCTGATGTGCCCTTTCTGCAACAACTAAATCTACCTTCTAATCTCATCGTTCTCCAAAATAGAGCATCAATAGATTGGTCCATTGGGTAGTGGTGCGCCTGGGGTCGATGGAGTGCTTGACTTGATAGTGTAGGGGTACCCTTGTGGGTGAGGTGAAGATGTCCCTGTATTCCTCCATGACCTTGTCCATTTGCTGTTGCAATATGACAAAGCCCTGTTTGGAGGCTGTGGAGGTGGCCACAATCTTCTTCTTACCTTGAGGGCGAGTCATGAGGAAGGAAAATTTCCTTGTCTAAGAAATGATCTTACTGCATTGCTTTGCAGAGATCAAAGAGATGGCCGTAGGTGGTGCTACCTCTGGTCTCTTGTACAAATTATTGCCCAATGTAATAATAACAGTGTGAGGCCTAGACTCATACACAACATGATGCTTCCACAAGTATGGTTGGCCCAATAATATATCACAAACTTCAAGAGGAGAAGCATTACACAATACATCATCTATGAAGGGCTTGATGTTAAATAGAAGGCACCATTACTAGCTGACGCGAAGATCTCATCCTTGGTGAAGCCACCTGATGGTGTAGGACTACGAGTGTGGTATTGGTCGTAGGCCTAGCTGCTTCACGACATCTTCTTAAATGAGGTTCTTTTGGATTTCGCTATCTACAATGAACTACAATGGGGAACCCTTCACCCACATCTATGAGTGGAAGAGTCGTTACCCCTCCTTTGAATATTTGGGCTCAATATTCTAGATCTTGGTGGTGGAAATGGTGGCACTAGGCCCCACATTAGTAAAACGTTTCCCTTTTTCATTCCCCTTGTCAGGTTCTGACTCAGAATCAAAACATGCATCTAATTTCAAAGAATTCATCTCGGTTACCAGCAACTGCTTAGCTTGATACTCACTCATGTTGTGAGTGGGGATTTTATGGAACTCACACCACTTTCTCGTGTCCTTCTTTGTCTTTGTGGTGTTATTATTTTCTTCTGGATTTGACGGCTTGCCCTACATTGCTCCACCCTAGATTTTTGCTTTGTTCTATGGTTTGGGGGCACCCTTCCCTTGCTTCAGATTCCTAGATCCAAAGTCTCGCTTCTTTTGTTTAAACTTCTGCTCGATCTTGATAGCGTATTGATATGCGGCATCGAGCAAGGAGATTTCAAAGAACTCCATTTCTTCCTAGATGTACTTATGTAGACAACCATGGTACTTGAGTACCAAATGTCACTCAGAATCCCTGATACCAAGCTTCGTGTGAAGGGCATGAAAAACATTTTGGACTCCAACAAATCTTGGTCCCTTCCCTATCGCAGCGTGGTCCACTTTATGTACTATTTATCTTCATATCTCTCGACAGGGTAGTATTATTTCTTGATGGAATTTTGGAAAGAAGTCCAAGTGAGTGTGGATGAGAAAAATGAGGATTTCCTCTCGTCCTTTTTCTCACAATAAGTTTCCCACTAGTCCTTAACATAGTGGGTGGATTTGAGTGCAAAAGTAATCTTTTCTGGGAAAAGTAATTAATTGAAAAATATGCTTCCAATAGATTTAACCATCTATCTATGATGTCTGTATCTATTTGGCCTTCAAATATGGGAATCCAAAAATTAACTCATACCTTAAAAGGAGTGGTGCCTCCAAAGTGGCTTTTGGATGAAGATGTGTCACCTGTGGGTAGCCGTCAAAGGATTTGAGAAAATTATCCATCATCGCATTCCTCTGTTGCTCGAGGGCCTCCTCGAGAAATATTTTGAAAGGATCTCCTTCCCCCTTGTCTTTCTTTTCTTCCACCATGGGAGGCCACCGTGGTTTGCGAGGCCAGTCTTGCAAAGGTTCAGTCATTTCAAGCCCTAACTCTTTATAGCCTGAACTCGTTGGTGACATGCCAAGAAATAAAGAGAAAGAGTAGACCGCTCTGATAGCACTGATCCATACTTACACAAGAATGCAAAAAAATATAGATATAAACATATACACAAATATGCAACAAAAAATAAACTTCATTTCATTAATAGCAAAGAACTGAAATATGCTTACATACATAATGGAAATAAACTAGCTCGGGTGATGGAAGATTATTTCTAAGAAGAAATGTGTCAGCTACATGCCTTTGAACTATGTTACAATGAGGCTCTAAGGCCTATTTATTATTGAGAAGCAATGGAAAAACTTAAACATCAAAAACCTAACCCTAAGAGATGAAGCGCCAAAACTATGGGCCCTGTTTTGGTAAATTGGTACATCAACTTTCCGAGGTCGTAACTTTGGCATATGATCTCTGTTTGATGTGCAAAATACCTCGTTAGAAATATCTATCCGAGGACTAAAAATTTAAATTTAAATCATCAATTAAACTCTCATTTTTTCCCATTTTCCAAAAAAGCGATGTTTGGGACCTCAAAATGGCTCCGAAATTTCAGGACCTGAAAAAATGCCAAAAATAGTAAATTGTGCTACAATTAAGGAAAATGAAATAAACAATGGTGGGGTTCCAAGTGGAATAGGAGGATGGACATGAATATCCACCTCGATCACATGTTGAACAAGTATTTCCTTTACTCTTACAAACGATACATATGATATCACCCTAGAGTGTAGCACATATTCCCGAAATGCCTTGAAATCCTTTACCATAGAATATGCTTGCCTCTCTAATGTAATGTATTTAGGTTCAACATCTCTCAAGACATGACTCTAGAATCCTATAAGTTTTTCATACCCTTCTTCATTTTTTTTTTCAATAGAACCATCGTAATGGTATGTTCAATTGCAGAGAAAATATAGAATTCTTTAGCAAAATCGAGACTCACTAAAATTGTGTCTTCCATAATTGAATTCTTTATTTTCTCGAATGATTATCACACTTTCAGGGTCCATTTGACTTGACTGTCATTCTTGAGAATGCATGTAATGTATTTCAAGAGCTCCGCAAATTTTGTAATAAATTTGTGTAGGAAATTGATTTTAGCCAAGAAAGATTGAACTTCTTTCTTATTTTGAGGTAGACCAATCCTTAAAATAGATTTTACCCATTTCAGGTCGATCCTCACACCTTATTTTTAGACAATATGTCCCAAAAATCTTCTTTATTACAATGGAAAGAATGACTTATTAGGATTCAATGAAAGGCAAAATTGTCTACACTTGACAAGGTTTTGTCTCAAATGCCTAAGATGATCTTTGCCTAATTTTGAGAAAATAGTTATGTCATCTAGATAGACAAATATGGAAAAATCTCTCTCTCCCACAAAATGCAATGTCCATGGCCCTTTGAAAGGTAGCTCTTGCATTCATCAACCCAAAAGGAATTTTATCATACATAAAGGTACCCATGGCATCGTGAAGGTTGTCTTATATTTTTCATGTAGGTGCATTTCTATTTTATCATATCCTAGCAGCCATCCACCATAGATATTGTGGATGCTCCTATCACCTTTTTCAACAAGTATTCCATCTTAGGAAATGGATAATTATCTTTCAATGAACACTGGTTCAGGTTCCTAAAATCCACACAAAACCTGATATCTCCATTCTTATTTCGGATCGGTACCAAATTTGCCACACATTGAGAATATCTTAGAAAAATTATGATATTTCCATCTGGAAACTTTCTTATCTCCTTCTATATAATTGGTAATAAGATGGGATTAAATCTCCTAAGTTTCTACACAAAAGGCTTAGTATTCTCTTTCAACAGTATTCTATGTTGAATAATGGAAGTATCATAGGCTTTAAAATCTTCATAACTCCATGCAAAAACATATTTAAATTTCTTAAATAAGTCAATATAATGTTTTTTGTAGTCAGGTTGCAAGGACTTAACAAGTTTTACCTTTTGTGGGTTTTCTACTATGTTGAGATTATGTTCTTCCACGTTCTCATCCACTCATTTAAAAACCAACTTGGTTGGTATACATTTTTGATCAAATATTTTCTCAAGAGGAAACAATGCCTTAGGATTGAAGTCTTTCTTGAGTTGGATTACTTCGTGACCTTCGACCTGATTTGGGAATTTGTTTTGACCACCTTGGTCAAAGTCTTCTCTTTGATCATCCTTGGGTATTTCTTTATTCGAATCGATATTAATTGTTGAAAACTCATCAATGAGTTCCAAGAAAATATTTAACTATTGATTATCTTCAAAGAACTACTAATGCTTAGTGTTATTAGGGATAGATGGTCGGTAACAAATTTCCACCTCATTCTTCAACTTCATCTCTAGAGGACGCTGGAAGGTACTGACTATGATCGCTAAGCCATCTATGAGTTGATTATCTTCCCTGTGCATAGATGTGATGTTAAAGGAATAAAAATAATTCTCAGTAATATCCCATACAATATTTCAGTATGATCTCATTCGTGGGTTCTTGGTGGTGTAAACATTTATAACCTACAGGACTACTAAATCTAAATCCCCAAAGGCCACGAGGTTCTTCAATCCCATTTAACAGGTTGTCTCTAACCCAAGAATTAATGCTTCATATGTAGTGACATTATTGGTGGCATCAAATTCTACTTTATAGGAGAGTGAGATGCCCTTCCCTATAGGTGGTACCAAAATCACTCCTGCTCTTGTGCCTTCCTAGGAACATGCCTCATCAAAGAACAATTTCCACACATGATCGACTTTCTATGTTTTCTCCATAGCTATTTCAAGACTAATCAATAGGTTGTAACATACCATTGATTATTTTGTGGCATAGATCGGTATGTTATTAGACTTCTTAGCATCACTAATGATGTAAAAGAGCTTAGCATTTCTATAGAGCCTATGTTCTTATCCCCCAAAGACTGGTATTGTGGCATATGATAAGTCCATTTGAAGAGTTCCTCTCAATTTCGTAGCCCATTATCTGGAAAGGAGCATACCATATGAGGTTTGGATATCGGCTACCACTATATCCATGACCAGGATCTTATTTGGTATTTGGGTAAGAGAGACTACCAAGTCTTTAGTGAGACCAAGGAATTTTACTATCCTAGAATGCAAATATTAAAGGTCATGGTATGGTTTGGCGATGTCTAGCCCTAGCTCCACCATAACTGATTTGGGCATGAGGTTGTAGGACAAACCTAAATATAGTATACAATTATGTAGAAACTTGTGCACATTCAAGGTAATATAGAAAGGAAGGCTACCGTTGTCTTTCTCCTCTATGTGAGGTTGAAAAACCACATGCAGATGATCTTATTGAATGTTGAGAGTATCGTTGTGGGTGATCTATTTAGGTGGAATCACAATGTCATGTATCAACAATTGGTAAGACGAATTTTGTGCTAATTCCAATAAAGGGACAAGAAATTTGATCTTGATCAATTATTGTTCAATATTAGAGAGAGGGAGTGTGTCTCATTATGCATCCTTGATCAGTTGGCACTGGGGCGGTGGAGGTGCGGGATATTTAGGTGTCTCTAATTCTCACACAAAAGCAAGGTTTTGGTACTGAGTATTTTGTCTTTTCTTTACTAGGACCTCTAGGGTTCTGTTTAAGGTTTTAGGAGGTGGGAGGAAGTTAGTTTGTTTATGTTTGGCATTAGGTGATGATACCACATGCTTGTTTTCTTTGTTCCCTCAATTTATGACCATGGGTTGTCCTACCCTAGGTTGTCAGTCGTATGTTCTTATGATTTCTACGATAACAGAGTTTGTTATTTTCTGATACTAGGAGGGTGAGATTTCATATTCTTCGGACCCCTCACAATGATATGGAATATGACCTTCAAGTATCATAAGGGAACATGTGTAGTCATTCTCAGTAATGTGGAAGGTGGGACTTGGGTTTCCTACCCAATTTATATCCTCTTCCTACACATATTCATCAAGATATTCATCAGTCTTTATGTTGAGATCTCTCCTCACTAGGGGTTGTATTGGTTGTTCTTATGCTCTTCTAGCCCTATTCATTTGTTGTGTATGGAATGATTTTCATAAAAAGGGTGGGTTACAAGGAGGTTTATTGGGATTCTTTCTTGTAACTTTAGCCTCGAGCTTGATAGGTCCCTAATCAATTGATTCATTTCTTTAATTTTTTCCTTAGATGCATCCTCTTGATAAGTGAGTTGGTCAGGTTCCTCTTTGACATTATTATTACCCTTATCTCGGTTTCCTCCCCTCTCTCTTTCTAGGTCATGGTTATCATTGGTTTTTTCTGACCCCTCAGTTTACCTTACGTAGTCAACATTCCTTCTATCTCGGTTGCATCTGATTGCATATTAGCTAAGTTTCGAGGTTGTCTCTCTCTAATCATAATGGAGAAATCTAGTTCGAAAGCAACATCGTAGTTCACCATGTCAACAATGGTGGAAAGTTTGATTTTGTTTGGGATCTTGTTGTAGATATTATTTAATATTTTTGTGAAGTCCTCTACACTTTTAGATGATCTGTTCTTCATCGCTGAAAAATATGTGAGATAATACTAGAAATCCTTTTTCTCACCTAATTGGGCTCGAAAATTCCTTTCAAAATCATCCCAAAAATGAAACAAGTTAGAGGGGATTAGGGTCTGAAACCATTTTCGTACATCTCCTTCAAGGGTCTGTATAAAATGTCTCATGAAGACGTCTTCGTCCTCCACAATGAAATTATCAGTGAAGTCCTAGAATGCATTGACATGTTCTTTAATGATTCCTTTCTTCTCACCAATGAAGCCAGGCAACAATTTAAGGTAATTTTTGAGCATATCATGTAGCACCCTCAGCAGGGCCAGTGGGGAATACTAGGTTGCCACCCAGGCTAATGGTTGGTTGGGTTGGTCTGGTGGATTCCGGGGTTGACCCTATCTAGCCATGATATGTTTGCATAATCAAGTCTATAGAAGTAGATAAGATCGGAGTTCAGGCTTTCTTGATGGTTTGTGGAATTTTTTGCTGGCATTTATATCTAAGATTGAGTGATTTAATGGATTCATGCATGGATTTAATAGGCATGGTGTTTTTCTGGTTAGTCTTGGAGCATGGTAATTGGTTAATCACCATTGGTGAGGGTTGACGAGAGACTCCAGTTACTTTGATTTTTGAGGGCTCAGCAGAAAAAGTTTTAGATCGTTGGTTTGAAGCGTACACAAAGTTTTCAATATTAGAGACTAGAGTTACAAGATCTTGATCAGAACTACTCTGATTATGTCTTCTTGATGAATCTAGAGCATAAAAGTGTAAAATGAAGACAAAGAAGTGATTAAAACCTAATTAATATAGGACACAATAAGTATGTTGTATACATCAACAAGAAAACTCTCGGTTGATATAGTATGGTGGTGATGGTAATGGGAGCTAACAAATGAGAAAGGTGTGAAGAAAATTTGAATCAATGAAAAGTTGCTAAGAAAATTGGAAGGTGGGGTCACTGGGTGGAAAGAAAAAATTAGACATTTTTAGACTTTGTCCACTGCATAAGTCTGAAAAATATTTCGTCTTACTTAGGGAACAAAGTGAAATCATCCTTGGAAATGGTGCTAGGAGATGTTGGCTCCCTAGAGTCACACTATGTTCTGTTGTAGTGTAGAGCCTCAGAACATATAAATGGATTCTATTTGTTGTTTAAGCAATAGAAATATTCGAGTTCAAATCTCAATTATGATCATCCTTTTCTCAAGAAAGATTACAAGTGTTTGACGCTCTCATAGTATTAGTTTATTCTCTTCCCTTACCAATTAATGATTGGTTTAGGATGATATTAGAACAAATAGACAAGCCATACATAAATTGATGTTTGAAATAATATATGACTCTGAAATTCAGACTCGAAATCTAATTACACCAAAGATACATTACACATTCAAGTCACATGTGCTTCGTTTTCTCCTTCAAGTGTCACAAGAAAAGAAATAGCATGTTGAATTATGTCATATTCATAAATTTAAATACTCATGTTGATTCATGGTCTATTCTACTTAAATGACAAATTGCAATGAGACAATAAACATAGTTGAAACTATATATAACTCAAAAAATTGTTCACATTTGACTTTCTTTATGTGTTCTTCATGAGCGTGTGGTATACACAATTTAAATCCTTCAAATTTATGCTAAATTTGTCTTAGGGTAATTGTTAATTTGAGAGTGGTTTGGGATCAAGGCTAGGGAATTACACCATTACATTAAGTCTTTTGTTGCACTGTATTTCCACTGATTTTTCTAGTAGGGGAATTTATAACCCTTGGATTTGACATAAGCATTTTAAAAATAAAAGGTGGATGAAAATGGAGAATCAGGTTTTACCAACTTAAAGGAGAAATTAAGAATTCCTTTATGCTAGAAAAACTGTTGTGGATGACTAAGAAATTAAGAATTTAGCCATTAGAAAACATATAATTCTGAAATTTACTAGATTCTTTAAAACGTTTCCAAGGAATATCAGGAAACCCAAGATATTCTTCAATATAGACTGACATATCTTACAAAATTGAAACAAACCATCATATTGATGCCAAAATTCATTTCATCCAAAATCTTTAAAAAATTCTACACAATTTACACAAAATATCAAGTTCATAACCTAAAATGACATGAAAATTGCATAAAATTTCCTTCTATTATTAATAAACTTAAAAGTAAAGGTGACATGAACACATAAATGATGCAAGAAATAGACAGCCCAAGTGTCACTTCAGAATTCTTCCACAAAATTGGTTAAATACCTCTGAGCAATTCACGAAAAAATTTGGCTGATTTTTCCCTACAACGAAGATTTTTCCCCCTATCCCCTCTTTTACATTTCAAAATGAGGCCTATATATAGGCACTCAAAGAGATTGGATCTACTCTAAACAATTAGTGGTATATCGAAAACCACTCAAGTTTTTTACAAAATTTCCAGTAGTATTGTAACTAATTTCTTCTAGAAGTCACAGTGTGGGGGTCCCTCAAGATTTGGTCTTGATGAAATCTCTCTCCTTGTTGGGTGTACTCTTTTCCTTTACTCTTGGGTTCTAGTTGGTTGAAGCCACTACATTGACTGGATGGCCTAGGATGACTGAAGATGTCACCTTTCCTGCTTGTAGATGTAGAAGGTGCCTTTGGTCTTGTTGTGGCCTCTATATATATAACCAATACATATACCTCCTACATACTATCCCAGTGTTCTTCTGGAACCATGTCACCCAACCATGCATCGGTTATTTCCACCTCTAGATCTATGATAGATTTATAGTCGAAATCATCCTGTCCTTTGAAAAGTCACTGCAACATGAATAGGGGTTCAAAGTGCTGCTTGTAAGGGCCTGTCAGTTCCTCTTCCTATGATGTTTGTACCTCATATTTGGCACTGGTTTGGTCATCCTTAGCATGATGTAGACTATCTAGGATGAAATAATTTGGAAACGGGTTTCCTCGATCATTAAAGAATGATGATAAACCTCTTTTATGCAATTTTTAAAATTTCCCTTTAAAATTTTCCACCTCTTTAGCCATATTACCAACTTTCTTTTCTATCTGCACCCTCATCTTGTGTTTCCTCTCTACCTGGGCCGCTTTTGTGGTTGAGCAGGAGTGAACAAAATTTTATTTTCTAACTTCTTATTTGGTCATGTGATTTAAGAAGTTCACAATCACTTTGATTTTACAAAAGGTTGTCCTAGTCTGTGTCTCGAGCATCTCCACTTCTTTATGATCCATTTTAATGTTTTCGATATTTTCCCACATTAGTTCTAATTGCTCCTAGTGATTACTTATTAACCTAAAATATTTCTCCCAGATCATTCCTTTGGCCCATTTTAAAGAGGAATAGGTAGCATTATCCTTTGCCTATTGGTAAGAATGAATTTCCAACCTCTCGATACATTCTTTCGCTTGAAGGAGCTCTACATTTTCTCTCTTTAGGTTCCTCATCAATTCTTGAGATGATGGTTGGGTACCTTCGAACTCCTCATACACAACTTGCATATCCATTCATTCTTTTGAGCTACAAGGATGTTTCCTAAACTCAAAGGGATATGCGAGAAGTCTCCTAGCCTCAATGTTAGTGCTAGAATGGTGGGTAGTTTCACCCTATCCTTTATCACTTGCACAATCCTCTTCGGGAGTGAAAGAAGCCATTACATGAATTAGTCTTGAAATTATAGAGTTACGTAAAAAAGTACCATGTGTAAATTCAGGAGATGGTACAACAAAAGATCATTTCACCACTGGAGACTTCAATTGGTGCAGGGAAAGGGTTTGCAGTAGAAGGGAATTTTAGGGTCGATAGATAAAGGGACTAAACCCTTGAGCCTCAATAATTTCCAGATAATGATGACATAGTATTTCAAATTTCATGCATGCTCTGAGACGTCCAAAGGAGGATTCCTTCCATGACGACAAAGGTGACAAAGGTGACCCCTTCCCACATTGTGTATGCATAGTAGCTAGAGACTTATATTTTGCACTACCAAATCTTAAGGAAATATAAAGGCACTAAATTGACTTGGAGAAAGGTAAATGGAAAGGTTATCTGGTTAAAACTTGGTAATTAACACTTTTAGACCACAATAATGGACCAACTTAAGTTCACAATGAAAGTTTCCAGCGAGAAACATAAAATTTGGCCTTTCGAGTCCTTAAATAGATTATTTGAAACATGTGTGAGGCATGGACACATGTCCACTTGTCATTAGTCTCCCATCAGTGGTAGGTTCCACCTAGAATCACTTTGTATGGTTTAGCACCTAGTTGCGGAGGGCCTTGGGCTAGTGTAGAGGGAACAAGGAGTTGCCAAGTGTTTAGCTCCATAAGACTTTGTTTGTCTATCTATCGTGCATCTTCCTAGTGTGAGACCATTGATAACTGCCTCATAAGAAGCTATCTCCACCATCGAATCCTGTAAGACGAAACTTCCTCCAAAACCCTTGTGACATTAGGGTAATGTACCAAGTAGTGGGACCGGGGCACATGGAGTCAGGTGAAGGGTGGTATGATGCGGGCAAGAATGGTAGGTGCAGTGTAGTGACTATCCATAGATAATGTGGGCGAGGGACACATGGTGAAAATTTGTGTGAGGTGAGAGGTGAAAATATCACACTGTCAGGTCATGAAAAAGGCCTGTGGTGGTGACAGGTGGCCTACTCTGCATGGCCTCTACATGTTAAAAATGAAGCAACTTGATGTCGCAGAGGGCTATAGGTTGTCCAATCTACACATGCCTTCATCATTGGATCTAGGCAGCATGCAACTTATGTTAGTTCCCTTCTTCCTGCTGACTTGGCTTACTACAACCCATCACGCCTACCCTTGGGCACACCTACCGGCGTCTAGTGCTTAGGATTGTGGTGCAATGTGGCCCATGAGAAAAAATTTCACCCACTTCATGGTGGTTGATGGTGCTCAAGAACAACATTGAGACTACACCAAGCTTGAAAAACTAGTCAATTACGCTCAACCTTGAATTTGACAAGGCAAACCAACAAGACTGTCTAAGGCATTGTTATCCATGCTTCTTTCTTCCTTGTTCTTGTAGTGGTTTTTCAGATCAACTAGTTGACTTCTCACCTAATCCATCTCATCCGACATTTGTATAATTCAAGCTTGATGACTTTCCATTGTTTCAATTAAAGACAAAATTGAAGCAACTTGTTGGGTTACTTGTTGGCAGAGGTCTTCAATCTCTCTTTGGTTGGTTGCTAGGAGATGTGGGCACTGATCAAAAGGAGTTGTACCATCAAAATCCATATAGGGATTCTTGGACTAGCCGTGAAAGGATATACAACTACACGAGAAGAGGAACCTAGAATTTCCAAGAAAATGAGGTAACTGAGAAGTGTCACCTTTGTTACTTACAGGGCCTGATAGATGTTAAAGACCAGTCACGAACCCTATTTTTTTTCAGAGTGAGAAGCCTATGACCTATGATTATTTTTAGAATAAGTTCACTGTAAAAATTCTACAGAAGAATACATTAGTTACTTGCAATAAAGAGCTATAATAATGCATCGCTAGTTGGTACCAATTCCATCATGTAAAGGGATGAACCCACAGGGGTTGGAAGATTCACAATGAACTTACTAATTATGCTCGAGGGGGAAGAGTGCATACACTCTAAGGGGAGAGATTCCCCGAACTAGACATAAGAAGACCTAAGATACTTCAATGTGACAAGAGAATTTATCCTACCCTCAACATGTCGAAATTGGATTGCCCATCTCATGAATTTAAGTCCACCGAGGTACCATTGTGATAAATTGCGATCCACCTTATTCTTCTGAAATCTAAAGTCATTTCACATGAGATCAGATAAATATTCCCAAATTTACCACATGCCAGGATGTGATGACATCTCAAAATTCATGCTCCTCTGCTAGGCTCCCTCGTCCCTTTATTGTATGATGACTGGTCTAGGGAGGAAATGAAATATATTGGATTGAACCTTTTATGCATGATAAACATAAATGCAACATTTTCCTCTGAATAAAAGAGTCACCACCTTAGGGAGTGGATGGAGGGGTGATGCCTTGTTAATATCACACTGATGTCAAGTGAAGAAACCTGGTTCGGAGGAGAAATTAGAGAGGTTTCACCTTCTCATTGTCTTCTATCACTAGTACAAAATGGCTAATTAGTTACCTAAAAAAAACTAAATTTGCATATAAATGACCATTTTTCAGTCAGTGACCAATAGTAGCTAATTTACAGTATATTATAACACAACCAACTTTTAGTAATTTTTAGCTTACTCATTAATTGGTTATCTCAATTTTATCATATAGTAGTATATTTAGTCATTAATTTGGTCATTAATTTATTCATTGATTTAGTCATTAATCGCCACAATTAATGACCAAATATACAACAAAATATATTACTATATGATTACCAGAGAAAACCAATTAGTTACCAAAGAAATATAACCAAAATGTGGGTTGTGTTATAAGACACTGTGAATTAACTAGCAATAGTCATATATATTCAATTTTTGTCATCATTTGAGATGAATTAATGACCAAATAAATATGACTAAATTTTAGTTGTGTTATAAGATATTTTAAATTAGCTACTAATAGTCGTATATATCCAAAATTTAGTCATAATTTGTAATCACAAATTTATCATCTACAATAATCGTTTATCTTTTTTTGGTAGTTTCATATTCATTATATAAATGACTAATCTAGTAATTTCTATTCATTTCATTCATAAGAATTATAAATGACTAATTTAGTTTGGGAAAAATGATTAATTTAGCCATATATTCATTTTATATGTGTTCATCATTAATCAATATAAACTACTAATTTAGTAGTTTTATATTGCTTTTATGTGTTCATTATTAATCAACATAAATTAATTAGTATGATTTTGTGACTAGATTACAAAAAAAATGCCATACAATGTGCATGTTCATCTAATATGATAACGCAAAGTTACATATGTTAATTACAAGACTAAATAAGATCAAGTGCAAATAAAAATAATTTCAATCACATTTTATTATATAAAATGTAAAGTATTACAATATGCATTTCCAACTTAATATTGGTTGGACTACAATTTACACATGAAATATTGTTTCATCATTACAAAACATTATCACTATGTTGCCAAGGCATCACAATTGAACTCTCCAACTCTAAAGATTTTACCATCAATCTCTATGCGTGTGTCTTATGCAAGATATTGGATCTAAAGGTATCATTAGACTGGTTCTCTTCTATCTCTCATTTGCATTTTTTGCTCCAATGTTATTGTTCTCCTCTTTCTTCAATTCCTACTTACCATCAATATTAACTTCCTCTCCTCAAAATGAAAGAGGGTATAATGCAGAGTATAAGACATGAAAGATGATGAATACTTGAATATAAAATAAATTAGACTATAAAAAAAATTTATACGACATATACCTCAACATCAAGAATGTCAATGCCATTTTCCCCCATAAAAGCAAGAAACTTGAACAAGTTTTATTTAGTTGGGGATAGTGACCACTATGTGGTGATATGACCTATATAAAAAAATAAAATAAAACATCGCCATAGAAAAGAACACCTTATTAACTTAGTTATATTCAACCTTTAGAGAAAGCTTAGGCACAATCATGCAAACTAAGTTACATGTTAAAAAGTTCAATTTGTAGATAACTTGTTAAAAGAAATAATCTGTGTGATGTATAACCCATGTCATTTTATTCACAACAACATTTCATTCTCTAACACATGAATTTGGTCAAATATATAGACAACTTGTGCTCAAATAACAACATGAAAGTAATTTTTTTAATAATTATCAAAATATTTTAACACAAAACAACTAAAAGGATTTCAATTAATATTGTGTAATACTACGCACATCTTCAAGCTTTGGATTTTTTAAAATGGACATGATACCAAGTATTTCCAATTTCATAGTTAAAAGACAAAACAAAATCAAAAGAAACATTCAAAATACAATCAAACAATAAAGAGAGGAGATCTGGAATGCACATTGCAATTATAAGAAATTTGTTTACCTGTCCACGGATGTCTTGTCTAGCATTCCTAACACATTTTCTTTCCAAAAATAACATGAGGTGAAAGAGTCACAACATTAAAAACCATAGGAATCCCTACTAGAAACATTTTCAAAGTCGATGACTCAAGTGCCTAAAGGATCTCGAACAACTGTAAATGAATCATATCCAAGACATGCTATGGATTGTCTCCCCATCCTTTTTCGAATACCATTTCTCGTAATCTGCCCACATCAGATTCAAGTGACAATCAAATGAATGCATTGACATTTTTTTTTAATCTTTTATATCTATAAACTTTGAATTTGATTTGTTTTAGGAACATATTAATTCATATTTAAACCCTTACTGCCATGAGAAGGTACCAATCAAGTAGGACATTAAAAAAATCGGCCTTAATGAGGTCTTCAAATAATTCCCACAATATCAATATTTTTCTTGCTATGATATCTTGTGTAGAAAAAATAACATATCTACAGAAGAAAATCCCATATATTACTTGTGTTCAAACTCCATATATGGTGTATTCGTAGGCAACTTTTTAAGATGTTCTTCTGCCTTTACCAAAGTAAATTGTAGCTTGGTTAAACTCTATATACTTTCATTCAACATAAATTTCTACAAGACAAATGCCACACATTATTCTTTTCCATTTCTCAACATGCTAGAAATGATAAATTGAAGGTCACATAAAACCAAGAGAAAAACTTTTTTCTAACCAAAACAAACAAACAAATAGTACCTCTAATAAAAATTCACACCTCAGAAATTACTCTACCACGTGCATGGGCTAAATCTGAGATTCTTTGTACCATATTTAGTCCATACTTAATGGGATATTTGTATGTTTACCATGATGTCAATTTGGTGTTAAAGTCAATATATAGATTGAGGTTGTTATTAGTAAAATTCAAGTATAATTAAAAAAAACAACGTCATTGCAAGGTTGTGGAAAGAGAAACATCTTGACAATTAGGATTCTCTATTTTAATTTGATTTGAATTGAGTTTGTATTTGAATATATAATTTTCTCTAAAGAAGTTAAATAGAAATAGCCCAGACAATCCCAAACCTTCCTTTCCTGGTTATCCATCCCTATCTCCTAGCCTTGTTAAAATAATGTACTTTAAATTATTCGAAGAATAGAATGAATTTGCTACAAAACATTTTTGGTCATCATGATATTAATTATAAGCTCCACAAAGAAATTTGTCAATTAGGTTTATCTCTAGTGTTTGTGAGGAATGATAGTTATCCTTCTCACCTAGTTTCAATTTCCATAAATGATGTGTTGAGCTCATAAAAATCATATTGATGTAATGACATTGAACCTTGTTGTTGACTGGAATTCAGAAGGGTAAATATTTTTGTCCCCATTCTTTCTAATTCACTCCAAAAACAATTGGCTAATTGCTACATAAGTGATGTCATAGCTGCAACTTGTGAATTCTTTCCTAGTGTTACACTGAATTTTGTCACCTTGACTATCTGCAGTTATATGGCCCCATCAATAGCCATATTGTCCTCTTTGTCAAGCCCCATACCTTGCTCTTCATGTCAAACTTCAAAAGAGAGAAAGTCACTTGAAACCATGTTTATCTCTGGGTACGCAGGTTCTCTCTACCTTGCCTTCGTGTACGCACTCCAAACACACTGTACCTGCGTACTTGTACGCTCTGTAAGCCAAAGGATGGGTGCGTACCCCTGTAAAGGTCAAAAGGCGCGAGTTTCATCTTTAAAAGTTACTTGTGGTCACTTCTAGAGCCTTCTAGAAGAGTGTTTGACGTGTATTGAGCGCCTCCAGATGGTTCCTGCATTCCTATGATAGAGGAACTTATCCCATCAAGAGAGGAGCTACCCCATCCAAAGAGGGAGTATCCCATTGATGTTGGAACTGAATAACTTCCTCTAGAACACTATAAATACAGGCATTGGGCCAGAGGAGGGGAGATTGAAAGCTGAACATTCCAAAGGGTAAATGCTGCTGGAATTAGGACTTCCATTGTTGACTTGTGAGGAGAGATCACTATCCTTTCTTGTTGCCATATTGGGAGTGGGTGAGCTTGTCAAAGTAGAGGAATTCTCTTGTTGGACCCTGGGAGGAGCTTGCACAACACCAAGGCTCAGGTTGTAATGGTTCCTTTTTTGTTTCTTTAATACAAATAAGTCCATTCTTCTCAATGATTTGTTGTTAATGAATTATTTCATGTACTCCCTGGTCTATGTGATAAATATGCTTTGTTTTATGATGAATATTCAGGTGTTATGTAACCGTTTGCTTTGTTAGTGTATGCAGGTCTTAAAGTGAAGGAGGAGCTCATCTGGATCAGCAAGGCTGGACTGCTACAACAAGTGTTGGACCTAAGGTAAGATCGAAAAACACTTGGTTTCTCATAGAATGATGTATGTTTAGAGAAGGATTTCTCTTATTTGCTTTGTTTGTCACTAGAGAGTCTTAGACTCCTAGGGAGGTTAGGTTTGTCCGCAAACATAACTCTTTCCGCATGACAAATTGGCGACTCCGCTGGGGAATCCATTGATGTGAATGATTTTTCCTTTGTTTGATACTTCGATTTGAGAAACTCTGATTTGTTTCTAGTTTTTGACTGATTGACTATGAATTTGGGTGGCATAGCTTAGAGTTGAGTTAGATTTTCTTTTTCTTGATTTTTGAGAGTAGTACGCACCCTCTGAGTTAAGTACAGTGCGTACTAGTACGCACTTTTGCTTTGTACACAGAGCGTGGCCGCACCTGTGCCAACAGGCTGCCTGCGTACCCCTGTCAAAAGCTTAGAAAATTTCAATTTTTTCCTTTTTACCCATTAGATTTTGTTTATAGTTTATTTATTGCTGCCCAGATCCACTGGTTATCTGTCAGAAGCTTTCATCTTGGCTAATTTCATTGGCATTCCTGCTTTAAGCTTTTATCAATTGGGTGTTTTGAGTCTCTTTTTTGAGAAATTCTAAATTTGATTTCCTTTGGTCATTACTTGGAGGTTTGTCTCAGTCTTTTCACAATTTTGCATCTTTTTTCTCTTGTTTTTGCAAAAAAAAATTCCCCCTCATTCGCCAGGGGGGGCTAAATTGTGTATGAGTGTTAATCACCTTTGAGTGTTTTTAATTTTTGATCTTTGGAACTCTCACCCAATTTTCTCGACTTGCACTTGATTGGTTCTTAGATTACATTAGAATCATCTTGTGTTTGAGAATTCTCTTGCATAGATCACATTTGCATAATTATAATTCTCCTTTTCGGAATATGAATGAAAAATGTGCATAGATTACATTTGCATACTTTTCAAGTGAATTGTGCGTAGATTACAATTGCATAGTTTACATTCTGAAAAATCAATCGTAGATTTAGATCAGTTTTCTTTGATTTGAATTTACACAAAAATTAAAAAAAGGGTTTTGAAATTGATTTGCATTAGTTTTTTCTTGATGAAATTAGTGCATTAGAGAATTTGCTATATTTTCTCTTAGTGATCAATTTTTTGCATTGTTGGACGTGAATGGAAACTCTATCCTTACTTTAGTTAGGATTCATCGAATTGAAAAGATTACATTATCATATTCGATTGCATTCAGTTGAGTCGGGTCATAACACCATTGGTTTTCATATCCATTTACCCATTTGAGTAATAACAACCTTAATAACACAGCACTTAATTAAAATTCATCTAGTAATTTTTATTTTTCTAGGGCTCTGAAGCACCAATATAGATCAGGCTAGTGTCTTGAAGTAGGTGAGTAATTAACTCTCCAAGACTATAAAACCAAACAAGTAGCTTATCTTGTGATAGGATAAATCCAGCTGTTGCATTTATACTCTGGGAAAGCTCCTCTTAAAGGAGAAGCACGAGCTCGTGTCCGAACCAGTGAGGGGATCAATCCTCACTCGTTGGGAACAACGCCAGACACACACATATTACAAATGGTAAACCTCAGATTATTGTTGAGGAGCCAGGGGATCACTTATCGGTAAACCTTGGATTGACCATTGTCAAGGAGCCGGTAAGGGGATTGAGCTTGTTACTCTGCCCTTGCGTGCTGTCGGAGTGTAGACTGTTCCCCTAGGTATATTTGTTGCTGTTGGTAACCTTAGTGGCCATAATCCTAGGATTCTACCCAAGGTGACGGTGGTGGGAAGATCCCACTGTACCTGGAGCAGACGTCGGCTAGACTCACTTGATTTTCTGGGGGGTTCACTTCACTCGAGACGGTTAAAGTGGAGGAACTTGGTCCAGTCTATTCATTAAGCAGGTTGCCGGGGTAACTGTTCCACTCTTTCTGTACTAAATCCTACGAGGTTGGATTTCATCACCAACTAGTGTTTTTGGTCCGGAAGCTATTGTTTGTGATTGGTTTGACGCCTTAGATTTTTAAGCGTGTGTTTCAAAATTGATTGGTTCTTTAGTGACCTTAGGTGTTTTTTCTTGAGATTTTTACTTTGATTTCGTGTGTAGTAGTTAAAATCTTTAGCTGTGGCTGAACCACCGAGACGCTCCCGTAGACTTCGGGGCGAGTCTCCTGAAGTTATTTCTGTGGCTGATCTATTGAGGCAGACTCGTAGAATACTCGGTCAACCTCCCAGAGAAATTCAGTCTCGTTTCGAAGGATTAAAACTTCTTGTTTCTCCTGGTGGCACTAGATTGCTTTCACCTGAAGAAGAGTACGATCCTGAAGCAATTGAGGTTTCTGAACTTACCAGTAGAGTTGCATCTACCAGTGCTATAAGTGAAGATCCTCAAATATCCGAACCTGTTACTCCATCTTCTAGTGGACCCAGTTCACCCAAAGTAGAGAGAGTCATTATTGAAGATCTCCCCTCTGGTTTGATTTCCATTGAAGATATTACCCCAGAGCCGGATCGCGCTTCATCTCTTGAAGACGATATAATTTCTCTCGATCTCAGAGAAAGTGAATCTATTTTTTACAGTCCTCCTCGAGCTACCACTTGGTAT
>APFE030943218.1:67925-80370 GCA_000404065.3 Pinus taeda | reverse complement strand
GAGAGCTTAGTCATTTTTCCAGCCCTGAAATGCCCATTGTTTCTCTACACCAAGAGAACTTCTCAGAGCTCACAGATTTTTGTCAATGCATCTGTAGTTTTCTTCAAAGTGTCCACCTTTACCAGCAACACCTTTTTGTCTTCTATCATATCCCTCACAAAGTGATACTGAACATCAATGTGCTTTGCCTTTGAATGATATGCAGGGTTTTTTTCCAAGAAAATTGCACTTTAGCTGTCACAGTATATCCTTATAAATCCCTGTACTAACCCCATACTTGAACACAATCTATGCAACCAAACAACTTACTTGCTTGCATGAGTGGTTGCCATGTATTTTGCCTCTGTAGTTGATAGTGCCACTATAGATTGTTTCTTACTCATCCAACTGACTGCACGTCCAAATAGGTTAAACACATACCGAATTGTAGATCTTCTCTGATCCAGATCTCCAACCCAGTCCGCATCAACAAAGCCACAAATATCCAACACTATGTCCAATCTTGGCCTTCCTTGGTAGCATAAACCATAATCACTAGTGCCATGCAAATACCTAAAAACCCACTTCACTATTGTCCAGTGCTCCTTCCCTAGTTTTGACATTGTTATCACTTAGATTTTCCTTGAAGTTGTTAGAAGAAGGAAAGGGGTCCGATGTAACCACAAACCAAATTTTAAGTACAAAATCTAGCAAATCTATACTCAGAGTGGGCTCTCTCTTTATGATTTAGCTTTGTTTTATGAGATATTAGGCTAGTTATGACAGCTTGGAGGGTTTTCATTTTGTTTGGTGGTGGAATTCAGGAGCAAATGGATAGAACAAGGTATTTCAAGCCATTGGGCTATGGAGTCAACTAAATACTAGCTTAACTAGATCAGGTTGATTTAACGAAGGAAAACTTCACAGAGCAAGATAGCTAAACAAAAGACAAATGATAGCTTGAAATGGTGAAATGGTCTTGAACAGGGGGAAGGGAAACTAAGAATCCTTCAGCGAGGTCCAAGATGATGAAAAGAGGGTGCTCATTAACAAAAAGCAATTAAGTATTCTTTGTTAAATGGTCACAATGATAAACTATGAAGGCAGGGAGCAATCAAGAATTCCCTACCTATAATAGCCTAGAGGAAAACATTAAGAAAATAAACGATTTTAAAGACAGAATGCAATAAATCTCTTTTTGAAATATAATTTTTCGTTTATCATTCAGAAATGAAACACATATGAATATTTATTAAACTAGAAAAATTGTAAAAACACAAGATATAGAATACTTATTTGTTTCTCGTTTGACACAGGTATCCTGTAAAAGTCCTTTGCTTTATTACTTTGTCCAACCAGCCATACACAAGTTGTTCAACAACACTTCAATTCCAAAAGTAGATTGTCTACAGAAATGTCTAGGAATCCACACTCAATACTTCAAATGAGGAAGTATTTATACAAAAATTACATCAAAATATCTCACAACTAAATGAGATTTATTCTAGGAAAACTTAATATCTTTTACATGAATATAGAGATAGATGGTCTCGAATGTAGAAACAGAATGTGAATTGATTGTTGTTGCCCCTGTTTTTGTTGAAGGAGATGGATGTAGGTTCTATGAATATGCATCTTGTTGTCGTGTTAGTAACTATGTGTTGGACATCTGACTTTATCCTTTCATTGATACTCTTTTACCTGTAACTGATACTATTTACATGTTTACCAGCATTCACCCTTTTTACTAAAATGTACTGTGGTAAATACTTCTATTTACCTCACTGTTTACCATGGTAATTTATAGGATGTTTGTCATGTTATTCCACCAGTCATCTTTTGGTATACTCATCCTTGTCAACTTCCTGTAGATTTCATCTGCTTCAGTGTATTTTAAAAAATTAGGCTAGACTGTGAATAGGTGATTCACTTCATGTTCAATGTAAAAAAGGTTATCCAAACCATCATATAGAACTTTCCCTGTGGGCAATGCCTTGACTGCGGATGAACTAGCCTAACTGTCAGCTTGCTGATGTAATTTGTTGATGTAATCAATCTAAATCATTAGCTTATCATTGATGACTAAAGGACTTGGGAGTCCTTTACTTTGTAAGATGTCAAACTTCTCCATGAAGTCATCTATGTCTTCCTGCATACCTTGACATCTCCTTTCCAATCCTTGCATCAAATTGCTTTTAGTCAACACTTTCTTTATTTCGAGGATGGTAGTAGTTCTGTCCTCAATTTCTAATTGCTCAAATTGTTGCCTATTTTTACTGTTTAGAAAATTGACTAGTCATATAGCTTCTTTAGGTTTCCCACCCAATTCCTCTCTGGGCTTACAGACTTCTTCAAGAACAGGCTTAACCAAATCAATTTGTTCAAAAATAATTTGATTGGATCACCAAATATCATTGATGGAATCAATAATATTGGTCCATAATATCTTTCTAATCTCTATCAAAGGCCTATCAAATGTCAGGTCATTCTCTAATGCTTTAATTTATTGGGCCATGCTTTTATTTTTCCTCATCTCTTCTGCAAAATTAAACTTTGATACATCATATTTCTGCTCCAAAGTAATGAATATCTCTTTCAATTTTTGTAGCTCTATCACTTGAAGTCTCATTTCTTCCATTGACTCAATCAAATCCTCTGTGCTCTATGTTGTTGTACTTGCCTGTGATGTACATGTTACTTCCACTGGTGTGGCTGTTGCCAAAGGAATATTTGGTGCTAAAGTTGATGCCAATGTGGAAGGGACTACTGTTGAAACTATTGGCACTATAGTTTGAGGCTCTGTGGTCGAATCACTCTGCCTTGACTGTATTACTTTCTCCAATTCCTGCTCTGTTTCCTTCAATTACACATTCAACTTGAGGATCAACTCCATAGGTTCTTCATCATTTCTTTTCTCAAGAACTTCAACAATTTGAGGATGTATGTGGGGTGGCAATTTCAGCTGTTTTCTAAGTGCAACTGTGTCTTCATTCTTTTTCTTAATTAGGCATTGTGCTGCTTTTACATCTTTTGGGTCATGGCCCAAATCAATTATCAAATATTCCAATGATTTGATTCTGTTTTCTTTTGCTTGTGAGGATGCCTTTTCTAATTGCAATTGGGTAGTAGTGTTGCTGAGTGAATTTTGCAACCTATGTGCCATCATTTCCTTGCTAGTCAGTGTAGAATAGACCATCTCCCCTGTTTTTTTATGCAGTTCTATCTGGTATATGGGGTGGATGTCTTTAGCTAAGACCTCAAAATTAGTCTTGAGGTAATCTGCCAATGACTTGCGTTGTTGTACTTTGGGCTTTACAAAACTCATCTGCATTTTGCCTTCTTTTATGTCATAAGATGACATCAATCTAGTCTCGTTTGTAGGGGCCATCTTTAAGTATTGAGCATAGGCTTGAGCCTTTAGTTGCTCATTCTTTGTCTTTATTTCCTTGAATTTCCCCTTTATGTCTATGATATTCTCAGTTGAAGATTTGAGAGATGATACTTCCGTGCTAGGCTATCTCTCTAGCTCTTGCCTTTGTGAGTTGGAAGGTGTCCCACCTGTTGGGAATGTATGTAGACTATCTCCACCTTCCCTTCTCAAACTCCCTATAGTTTCCTCAAAGAATTCTTCCTCTCAAAAAGGATTCAACCTTTGCCTCTTAGCAAAGGTTTGATCTGTAGGTTTGCTAGAAGGGGTCGCTCCTTCCTTATCTCTTTTCAAGTTCTTTTCCTCATTTAGAGGAGTCTGTACAATTGGGGGATTTCCCATTTTTGTTTGAGCTAGATGGGGCTGTAGTGGAGTTTGTTCTTCAGAGATTTCAGGCTACTCTGATACCTCTGGCTATTCTGATGCTTGTGATTGTTCTGATGTTTGTGCACTTGTTCCCTGGTTTTGTTCCTGTGGTGGCTCTGCTGTAGGAACACTAGTTTCTTGTGTGTGCCCTTGAGAAGTTTCTATTGTGGGGGCACTAGGTTTCGGTGTTGGCCTTTGAGAAGATTCAGATGGCACCTCTGCAAAAGAGTCTAGGTCAAGTCTCTTCTCCAAATATTTCATCACATTGTCAACCTCAACTTGATCACTATCTTGTTCTATCAAAGTCCCTTCCCTCCATTCATTCAAATTTGCATACTGTTCTATCTCAGGGATTCTGTGATGGATATAGGGTGACAATTTATGTTTCATTCTCCTATCACAAATGAAATTGTGAGGATCATATGTCTAAGCAAAGCTCTTCTTTATTTTCATTGTTTTTCTATGATTTCTTCTGCTTCTTTCCCTACTTCTCTATTGTTGTACACAAATGGGCCTAAGTGGTCTTTGATCCTTAATTGGGCTTTCTTCTTTTCCTTGGTGAAATGAATTTGGTCAGAGTTTAACATTTTCCTATAAGATTCCAAGGCAAGCAATATCATAGGGACATACTTAGGCAACTTGAAAGGAGGGAGCTCACAACCATAGATTCAGATCTCAGCATGATTCTTGTACAAGTACAAGTCACCTATCTTGTACTGCTTTGACAGTTGAAGGTTTCTCTTGATATCGTCACTGATTCTTGGGGGAGAATGTTCTGTCAGCATGGTGGTTACATGATAGACAAATTGATCTATGAATTCATTGTATGAATAAGGAGAAATGTATGAGTGGTGGAAGATGGAAGTCTAGAAAGTGACTGATCTGGGATTACCTTTGGTATCAATCTTATTCACAGAGAATGGGAATTTGTCAGTTTGATAATACAGGAAGAGATGATATAGGACTGTGGACTACTTGAACACTCTCTCATTTTCAAACATCATGAACTGATCATGGATTTTGTTAGCTATGAATGCAGCATAGTCATACTTCGTAGAAAGGGGTTGGCCAGGGGTGAAGATAGTCATATACGCAAAGGTTATTTCATCCACATATTCATTGTTTAAGAAACCAAGAATACAAATAATCATGGTAATAATATCCCTCCCTAAGCTTGTAAAAGCAGTTGTCAAGTAGGGTGGAGGGTTTTCTGAAATGTATTTTTCTAACATGAACATTTGGAAAACTTTGGTGATCTTTGAGTTGGATAGTTTTTAAAAATTTTCAAGTAAATCAGCAATGGACAACGGGGTAAGGTTCTGACTAGGTTGCAACTGCAATATTTCATTGATGGAGTCTGTTGTATTGGTAAAAAGGATTTACTGGTTGGGGGACATTACAGCCCTGAGATTAGGGTCGTAATTGGCATGACACTAGTGAATAATGTCTGGGAATATGTTAATAGAAGGGAATTGGTACTTTGGGAGATTTGATTCCCATAGACCAATATTATCAACATTATTATGGTAAAGGTCCTGGTATTGACAATGCAGTCTCAAGGGGGGGTCATCAAGTGTGAGGTATTTCATTTGGAAGTCCTTATCAGTGAAGGGAAGGTGGTCCAAATATTTATGTGGAGCATTGAATGGGGCTACATTGAGGCCCACGAGGGTTTCCATTTCTGGTTCTTGTGGATTTAGAAATGAAAATGAGGCTTTTGAGTGAAAATGGATGAAACAGGGGTCCTAGGAGTCTTTAATTTTAAGTTCCACCACTGGGTGCAACTAGTGGACTAGAGCGGCATCGAACTGCAATTTTCGGGGTAGTTGATAGTTGGAGTACAAGCTGGTCAAATTCACGTTCTCGTTGCATGAATGAGTTTTTTAGAATAAGGACGGAAAATAGATTAACTTTTTTTTTATGCAAAGTCAAATTTTTTGGCGGGTTTCGTAATATGGATAGGTGGCGTCAATGGGGAGGCGACTTGACGTTTTTTCATTAGCAGGAGGCGGTAAGCAGGTTTCATGCCACCACTCATGGGTGGGAAGTGGTTTTTATGGAGGATCGCACGATTCCACACATCTTGTGACACGTAGCATTAGCGCTATTTAGGAAACTGCTCTCATCGCACGTTAAATGTTGACCAAAAGGCCCATGCGATATGCGTGATGGCCGTCGGATCTGAGGGATTCGATCAGACGATAGTTGAGGTAATGAAGTGACAGATAGATAACTGAGGGCGAGCCCGATATTAATTAAAGGTTTAATCATATCGAGGGTGATTTGATTGGTTATCAAGTTATTAATTAGTCTGAATGATGTAATTAATCTTCATTAAATGGTGGCGGGGTTGGATTCTCAATTAACTACAAATTAGTTAATTAATCCCATTTATTTATTTGTCTTATGGTTATATTTAACTAAGGGGTGGGATATATAATAATTTGGGGTTTTGTATAATAATATAATACGGGCAAGGGTAATTTTGTTTTATTCGGGAATTATATAATAAAACATTAGTGGTTAATATGACCAATTGAATGGGAAAGCGCTAAGTCCAATGTTTTCTGAAAGTATTTCATCATATAACATATTACTTAGGCTAAAAGTGTGAAAGGGGTTTTTATGGAGATTTATTTCAATTTCCCTAAGTAAAATAAGATTTTACTTAGGAAAAGTTTTATCAAAGGAATGAGCGATCTTATGGGGGGGTAATGTTGATGAAAGGGACTTAAGTACTTTAGGCATTTCCAATTATTGGGCCGAGGGTTTGGTCCTTCCAAAAGTCAGAGAAATGATCTGAGCCCCTCTAACTTTGGCAATTACCTTTAGCACCTAAGGAATTAGTGAAGATTTTAGGGGAATGAGTAGGGAAGTTAATTATTTTGACTTTGAATGTTGATTTTCCTTTCCA
Source organism: Pinus taeda (assembly GCA_000404065.3). Classification (NCBI taxonomy): domain Eukaryota; kingdom Viridiplantae; phylum Streptophyta; class Pinopsida; order Pinales; family Pinaceae; genus Pinus; species Pinus taeda. The sequence continues at coordinate 73,684 of APFE030943218.1, read as the reverse complement.
TATGATACATGGCTTTGCCTAGTGATGAAATTAAAAGGTTTAAGCATTAAACTTAACCATTCACCACACATTTATTCTGCAACCATCATCTACTTACCCTACCTACTTTATCCTAGCATTTTCACTTCTTTATTAGGGTGCACTTAGATTGGCAAACCCTTATCAAACTTTTCTTTTCTTTTACATATGAATTCCTATCTAAATCTACACTTATTACATCCAAGGGCTCAGATTAAACTGTTGAGCTCCTTTTATTCACTCTACCTATCTACTTATCTGCCAAGTTTACACTGTTTGGTCAGATCTTATTCTCTATTTCTAAACCATGAAATTTAAAACATGAAATAACCAAGTTTAAACAATTTGGTTGCCATGGATTGTGGCATAGGTGACAAATTTCTCACAATCCTTATTATACATAAAAGTAAATAGCAGTGGCATTTAGACTTGCACACTTTCATGGTCTTTTCTTTTTGTTGGGGTTCATTTTCTTTCCTTTTTTGACCTTTTCTTTATTATTCTTACCCTTTTATTCCTTTTCTAGGGCATACCATTTTTACATTTTTTAATTTTTTGATTTTTTGATTTTTTACAAATATGGAAAACCTTTGCAACAAGTAAAGGTATGAACATATTTCAGAACTAGATCAAGTCAATCATGACATATGACACCTATTAGTATAGGGGCATAACTATGGCTCCACTTGGGGATAGCTTTTCCTGCTATAAAGTCAAGAATAATAGGTTAGTGCTCTGGAATCTTCTTTTACTTGCTGCCTTATTTGTATGTATGCCAGTAATGATTCTGAAGCTTAGGGCCTTCTCTTCAGGCTTTAACTTCACAAACTTACCATCCAATCAACACTGAACATTACAAAGGATATAGTATGTACAATTAGGAACATGGTAATCTCAGTAACTAGGATCAAAGTAATGCTTTAAAATCCGACCATTGGCTGGTCCTCCTTCAGCTTCTATGCCATCTAACTCTTTGAGAAAATATGCATTGTTTCCTTTGAAAGCATATATTATGTATGGTCCTTTCCACAAGAAGTCAAACTTCCCATGTTTCCCTTTGTCCTCTCTTCTTCAATCCCATCTTAATACTTTGTCTCCCAGATAGAAGTCTTCTTCTTTGGTCCTTCTGTCAAATATCTTCTTGAGTTTCTCCTGCAATACTTGGGATCTTTGGTATACTTCCTCCCTGGTCTACTATAAATGGATGGTCTGGTTTATCCTTCTTTGTATATCATTGGGTTCCACTTGAGCTTCTTGCAGTAATTTCATAACAGGGACCCCTAAAGATGAAGGAAAAACTGCCTCCATACCATACACAAGTTCATAAGGACTAGTTCTAATTGACTTCTTGGTTGTAAGCCTATCTGCCGATAGAGAATTGTTCAACTTTTTATTCCAAGTTTTCTTATTTTCTTCTAATAGTTTTTTGATAATATTGATGTAATGGTTAATCTAGGGTGCTAGATTACACTAGATTTAATGTCAACCAAGGTAGGTAAACTTAGAGGCACGTGTCTAAAGTCTATAGATCTAAAAGGGTCTCATCTACCTAACTAAGTGTCTACTGTGACAGGCTACAACACTCCTTTACAGGAGATTGAAATATGTCTCCTTTCACACCTTAACACTCAGATCATCTAATTTAATCAATTGCTTTAAAGGAACAACGTGTTACTAGTCTAAGTTTTCAACCCTCTTACAAGGATATCATTCACAAAAGCTCTTTCCAGCTAACACACTAAGCATTCATGAAAACCAAAAAAAACTCTTTTAAACACACTAAAACTCAAATGTATGAAAACAGAGTCCACAGAGATACTTTGAAATTCAATGGTCGATCAAATCTTTTACAAGATCTTGTTCAATAATCTAGCAATCGAATTCTCAAACTCTCACCATGAATCATACGATAATACTTGCAAGAACTTCTAATGGAATCAATAAACTCACAGGCAAGAAAATAACATCAAACACTACTTAACACTATTCAGATTCGAAAACGCTATGGAAATGAAAATAAAAGTATACCAATCTCCACGTAGGACCCGTCCACACTTCAATGGCACACTTAGGAAACTTCAAGTGATGAAAACGTTAACGCATAAGCACTGTAATGGTAAAAACGATGCATGTAATTAAGTTCTGCAAATCAAATTACATGTGAGAGCAATGTTTTGGAAACAATACACAAGAACAACAATGTTCTGGAAACAATATGCAGTCTTTTTAATCTGCTTGTCTCCTATACTCCGTTCACTAACTTTTCCTCTAGTCTATAATCGAATGTACATACATTATCATGCAGATGTTTCTTCTTTTACAAAAAAGGGGATTTTTGTCTTTTCTAATCTTAACTGATTTCCAAAACAAAATGAAATCATTTTAGGTAACTCTGACTTTTTGCTGCTTTTGTGACCAAAAGGCTGGGTTTGACCAGCATTGACCATGTATCCAGGAGCTTTATATTCACTGTTGAATAGATCTTTCACCATGTATGTACATCCTAGATCATGTTACTATCCTTTGTTTTTATTTTCCTACCATGCCACGTGTCACATCATAAACCATTTACAGAAAGTCATGACATCCTGTAATTTTGTTGAAAATTTCTAATTTTTAACATAAAAATTCACAAATTAAATTTAATGTAAAATAACAACTATAAATGCTTGATTAATCAATTTCAATGGACCTTATGAGGTTTTATGGGAGAATGATAGACAAATGATGGATTTCTAGAAGAAAAGGATGGCAATGAAATGGTACCAACATCTCCCCCAAGCTCAATGATTTAGCATGTCCTCATGCTAATCCTGATGTGCTCCCTTTATATTCTGTTCCTGCTTGTGCCTCTGTCGCTTGTAGCAATGCATCTATATTCTTCTGAGCTTGGGCATTCTTCTGAATATGGAGCTCATGTTTCATATTCTTGTATTTTTCTTTGAGAGCTTTCTTTTGGGTATACCATTTGGTTGCCCATTTCCAAATGTCGGTTTGCTCAATCTTAAGTTCTCAACATTTTCTGCTGAGTCTTCTTGCTCTAAGCTCTCAACATTTCATTCTCCTTCTTGATGACCTTCTCTAGCATGTTTTCTTCCATCAATTCCTCTTTTAGTTTTTCAATTTGTTTCTCTAACCTTCTTTGTTTCTTGTTTGCAGGTGCTGGCTCTTTCCCTTGTCCATTGTTACTCTCAACTTCCATTTCTGCTTCTGGTTCTGGCTGTGAATGAGCACTGCTCTCAATGTCCATTGGTGCATTTGCATTTGACTCTGGTTGATCATCTTGTGTTTGGTTCTTTTGTATTCTCCTTGATCCTCTCGTATATGTGGTGAAGATTTTGTCTTGTTCAACTTTCTAGGCAGTTTCTTGCCTCATCCTTCTTGTCCTTACACTACTGTTATCTGGAGGAACATTGCTTGACTTGCGCTCAGGGATTTCCTCATCAGTATCAAGCATAAACTCTGTGTGCTCTTGTTGTTCCTATTCATCTTCTCCATCTTTAACTTGATTAGCAACCAAAAGTTATTTCCATGTTTTCCCCTCCTCTGCAACTCAAATTCAATTAGAATTTTAATCAACCCAAAATGATACAAACTTTTATCTTCATTACCCTTTTGTTTTTGAATAGTTTTTGACATTTTAGTCAAACTCTGTAAGAGGAAATAGGGTAGACTGATGGTGCATTTCCCTTTTAAGTGCAACAGGAGTTTGATGTGATATAGATATACTATGTTGTAACGACCTTCACATGTAACAAATTTCTGAATAATGTATACCATTTCATCCCATGGGTGCATTAGCCAGCTTCTAGGGACACCCTTCTTCTAGTTGACAGAGGAAACCCTTGACCTAGACATAAACTGAGTCCATGATTTTTCCTTAAATTGTTTTGTTTTGAAATATTTTTCCCCTTCTAGACTGATTCCCAATGTTTGTGCTATGGTATCCTCTGAAATTATAAAAGAGAAGTTTCCTATTAATGCTTTCTCTCCATTAAATGTGAATGGAAACTGCTTGGTCACTTCTTCGTTGTTCCCATTAAACTTCTCTAGAAAAGATAACCATTTCTTTTCCCATAAAATCGTAATACAATCATCATGATATTGTGAACTATCAAATGTTTCAGGCTTTGCTCTATTGGTCATTTTGAAAAATAAATTCCTGTTCTAACCCTTTTTGTTTATGCTTCAACAATTCAATCAGGGTCTCTCGATTTGTTACCTTTGTTCTGCGCTCCACTTAACCGACTTGGTAGTGCCCTCGGTTCTAAGGGTCTCCTTCTTCAATTGCTTGGGCAGCGACCGGATTAATGTCCTCGGATTACGGGTGGAGGTAGAAACTCGTGGTGAGCCTATTTGCTATGCTCTCCTTTTGTAGCGCCTGCTGTCTCGACCTTCTTTGAAAACTCAGAGTTTGAATCACTAATATGGTAACGCTCTTTACGAACTGAGAGTTTTATGAGTGAAACTTAACAACTGACCTTTCCCAAATTACTATAATGATAATGCATAGTTGGAGGCGCATTCACATCATAAAGACAGAGGAGCTGTACTGGTTTGCATAGGTACAACCATGAGAATGCCATATACATATAAGGAGTGCTGGAGTGATGATAACAGATATATGTTGCATGAGTCGACATGGTTCAAACAATTGTTTTATAACTTGGCCGATTCAAAAATGAATGAAATCATTGAACAATTGTCTTTCCAATGATTCACCACTTATCCATTACTTGTTGGTACTTGGCCGATTGGAAGAAAAATGATGGATCGATGACAAGGTTTGATGGCCGATTCAAAAATGAGGAGTTGATGACAAGGTTTGAAGAGTGGTGTAGGAAAAGATTTGAAAATCGTAGTAGGAATATGGCAATAGGCTAAAGTGTGATGGGAAATGATAGCAGAGTTGAGTAGTTAGGAATGTTACAAGGGTGATGGGTATAGGGGTTTTTTAAATTGATAACAAGTAATCATAATCATCATATTTAACACTAAAATAATTCAAGAATTTTAAATGTTAAAAATAAAAATTACAACAATACATTACACTTGTTGGTTGACCAAAAGTTGAGTTGGCATGCACAGGTAGGACTGATCTTCACCGTCCAAATATCATTGATCTTCACTGTCTGAAACAGGTCCCTTTTGAGATGAAATTGGATATAACAGGTCCCTTTGAAATTTGAAGAACTATGTTTGTGCATCGTCTTTGACCCTTGGTGTTGATGTAGCCTTGATGATAAGCAACCTTTGAAAACTCTGTTGAAACTTTGTTGAAGTAGCCTGATGTATCTTGAATGCAATCTTTAACAGGTCCCTCTAACATTGGTACTGGTAACATAGTTTTCTGAACAGGTCCCACTGCATATTGCTTGAACAGGTCCCTCTGATTAGAAAAAAAACAAGAACAACTCTTGTATTGAAATACTGAAGTACTGAAACAAATTCTTTGAAGATTTACAAATGAGGAGATGAGATAGGGAAAACAAATGAGGAGATGAGATAGGGAAAACAAAATGTTGATTCTTCTGATTCTTCTCCCCCACTAAAGCTTTGGCTTGTCCTCAAGTCATTATTGAAGTGATGAACAAAACAGTAAAGAAATAGAACAAGGAATTCTTACTAGCCAAAGGATTGGTTTTCTAGTAAGAATTATGGGTTAGAGTGTGCCAGAGTCTGGTTTTCACATCTAAACCATTATTATTTTTATTTTATTTTTTATTTTGTTTTTAATTTTT